>OAMR01000669.1:116724-127332 GCA_900205405.1 Echinochloa crus-galli | reverse complement strand
CGTGCATATCCAGCCTGCAACAAAATGGATTTTTTTTAGAGCTTGAGCACAGACAGGCAGAAGAATAAGAGTGAATGAAGTCTTACTGCAGCTTCTTGCAGATCAATGTTAACCATGGTTCGTCCTTCAGATATTCACGGATCATTTGGACAGCCTCCTTCACTGTAGAGGAAACAATATGGGTCTTTGCTGTGGGCTGTGTCTCAGGTTGGTTGCGGACTAGCCTTGCAGCCCGGATGGATTCCTGGAGTGCCACCTCTGCAGAGTGTAAACTATACGTATAGCCGTGTCCACGGTTACGGACGACCCGTTTCTGATAAGTTCCGACTAGCATGGGAATCTGCTTTCTTACCTCATCCTTTGATTTGGGTTATGAGAGATTGGTCCAGCGTTGCTGATGAGACAAGGTGGGGAGGGAGCTCACCGAGTCGACTAGTGAGCGAAAGGCGTTGGTGGATGATGTTTGCGGGAACCTGCTGTGGCAGGACGAGCCCGATGGGAATGTGAGGCTGATGGTTGGATTTGGGGATTGGATGTGCGTGTGAGGGAAGGAGTTGGTGATGAGATGAATTTGGGTTATTGCTGCTGCTCGCATAAGAAAACCCTGGCTCAAACCTTGATTATTTCTTTTCCTTAGAATAGGCCACTTTAAAGCTTGCTTCATATTATGGTTGGTGACGTGAACCTGTCCCATTTCCTTGGGGACAGACTTTGGGTTCTCAGGTGAAGACCCCGACCACGAGTTCAACCAGGACGGGTGGTACGATTGAAGGGTGCGCGCTATGCTCAAGGATGCCTGCGGGAAGTGGACCCAGAAGATTTAGCTACCGCTTCGTAGTTGTTTCTTATTGTCGATTTAGCCCAGAGGGCTTGTACCAGACCGCTATGTTTTATATATGTCATGTATTGGATCTTTTATTGTTGTATGGAAGTGATATTCGACTAAGATGAGTTCTGTACGAGATAGCTGCTATTCCTGGGACTATCTCGAGGGTACAAGGAGTCGGATTCTCGTCGTTGAGAATTCGGTTCGTTTCACCTAAGGTCCTTGGTGCGACTGCGTCACCAGGCGCCTGAAGGGTGCCCTTCGACTCGGCGTCATATCAACACACTTCGTCGTGGAGCTCGAGGCACTGGTTGTGGGTTACATCGTCGCCGAATATCTCAATGATGATGCCGCAGTTGCAGTCGTCGATGCTGCCACCGAGGGTACCGCCGCGATGCTTGCCGAGCTGTTTGAGGGCGACCTCTTCCCCGATGCGGACGAAGGAGAAGACGCTGTAGCTGCAGGTTCTCGAGACGGGGAAGACGCGTCCTGAAGCATTTAGAGAGTAGACAATTCATTGCTTAGGGTTCAATTCGAAGCCTCAACACCAGGTCTCCCTTGTTGAGGTCTCAACGTCGGACCCTTTGCGCTTGATATCGTCGGAGGAACTGCTGGTACCGTGCTAAGTGCAAGAGCGCCACGTCTCGGGCTTCGTCCACGCAGTTGTTGGCGGTCGTTACAGCCCAAATCCGACCACCAATACTCGGGAATAAACGAGGTTTTATGCAACATTCCATGTACTTAGGTTTTATTTCTAATAAAGTTCCACTAGTTTTGGTGAGTGACACCTGTGCAGTTACAACTACGACAAATACATGCTATCGGGGCCGAAAATGACCGAATCAGCCGAACGACTCCGTTCAGCCGGTTGCCCCCCTTAGCCGTGCACGTCACCGAGAGTCGTCCAACGAATATCAAGCGAACATGACAAATGACATAAGGACGGCAACCATCTCTTCCCGGGCCACGACCACATCACCTCTGGGCCATAAACACACGAAGCCAATCACCAGGAGGCAGCCCAGAAGGCCCATAGAGCAGAGGCGGTGCTGGGGAGGCCGGCCACGGGCCAGGCCCAGTTCGGCCGAACTGGGGCCTTCGGCCAAACCGCCCCCAGCACCAGAACCAACTCCAGGGGCGAAATCCTGGCCCTTGGTGGCCAGGTCGGTGCATCCCTCGGTTCGGCTGAACCGGGGAGTTCGGCCGCACCGAGATCTTCGACCGAACCGCCTTCCTGCCGTCTCCAGCTGCCTTGGCGGTTACCCTGCCTACAACCGTCACTTTCACTTGTAAAACACACAAGCCAAGGAGCTCATTTCCACTTTCATTCTAGTAGAGTTAGGATAGTTTAGTTGGGAGTTAGAGTTGAGTCGAGCTTGCCTCGGAGGTTCCGGAGTCGTCTTCAGAAGCTCTGGTATAGCTCTTGTATCTTTTACTTTTCCTTTTGTAAGACTTGAGTATCAATATAGTTATCTTTATCACTTGCCTTTGTCATTTATATCTTGCTTCTACTTTATAGTAGCATATATCTTGTTTAGACTATAGTCAGTTATAGTTCTAGTGCTTGTAGTCTTGTTTAAGTCTTTGTCTTGGCTGGTTCTTCGATCTTGCTTGATACTGGAGGTGAATTGTCACCAAGAGTATTGACAAGGTTGCTTGCTCTTGCTAGCAGAGTAAGTAGTCGTTGCCTAGTGTAGGAGTGGTTCCTAGACTAGTCGGTGGCCTTAGTTTATTCCCGTCGCAACGGAGGTGGTAGCCGGGAGGTGGTGACAGCCCTTTCGGTCTTCGTAGCCCATCACGTTAGTTCCGGTCCGTAGGATTCCCCAGTTGGGAAATAGTGGCACCCCTTCTCATCCCTTTCTGTGTGTTCACCGGTTCCCTTGTCCCGAAGCTAAGACATTAGAGTTATCCCAGATCTCCTAGTGCTGGCTCTGTAGCCGCTGTATCTCTAAGCTAGAGTGACATAGGTAGATAAAGAATCCAGGAGTCCTCTATCTCTTCTCGTTGTCCTCCCAGCTATCTATCCTTCTCTCCCTTACCTGAGTATCCCTTGAGCTGTGTGTCCGGTATATCCACTCCTATCCAATACCGTTATCCCCTGTCTTGTCTAGTCGTGTACCCTTCTGATGATAGTCTCGAATATCTGTTCACTAGTAATCTTGCCAAAGCTTCCCTGCGGAAATATAAATTACGATACCTCGGGATACTCCCAGGTGAAGTGCTACAGCGGTGATTCTGTGCGCTTGCAGAATATTTCTATATTTTACTAAGCCATAAGGAAAACCACTGAAACACTCCTTACCCCAGTACCAGGATTCTCAATTCTGATATTGGATCGTAAGAAGTGCCAACAAGCATTTCTGGCGCCGTTGCCGGGGAAGCTTTGGCTAGATTACTTTTGAACTTTTATCTTGAGCTATCTTAGTTGAGTACCGCTACTCAAGCGGGTTTATCCTTGCTCTGTTCGTTGGTCTTTGTGGAACAGAGCAGTGCATGACTGGTTTCCAACGAACGGAGCAGTGCATGACTGGTTTCCAACTACCGTCAAACTTCCAAGAAAATCCGGAGTCACTTGTGAGGAAAGTACGACCCCGTGTTGTACCTCCTCAGAAGCAACTCCTTCCGACGAACCCAGTCCTTCCCGTCGTTGACCAGGCTACATCGAGGATGGCAACCAAGACGATCCGTGAGTTCTCCGCTCCATCAAGCGAGAACGTACGTGTCGGACCAGCTCCGCCAGTCGGAGATGGTAGCTTCGAGCTGAAGCCAGCCCTCATCAACATGGTACAGGCTAGCCCATTCTGCGGCAAGCCACACGAAGATGCCAATGCTCATCTCCAGCATTTCCTGGAGATTTGCAACACCTTCACCATCCGCGGAGTAAGTATCGATGCCATTCGCCTTCGTTTATTTCCATTCTCATTATTAGGCAAGGCGAAACAATGGTTTTATGCTAACAGCGAGGCTATAGACACCTGTGATAAATGCACTAGCGCGTTCTTGCTAAAATTCTTTCGAGTTGGGAAAACCAATGCCCTCCGGAACAAAATTGCTAGTTTCCAGCAGTTAAAAGATGAAACAGTCCCGGAGGCATGGGATCGCCTCCAGGACTATATTTCTGCTTGTCCTCACCATGGTATGCAGAGTTGGTTCATAATCCAAACTTTCTATCACGGGCTGAGAAATTCTGCCCGTGAGTACCTGGATGCTGCTGCTGGAGGCTCGTTCTTCTCTCTTGAGGAGAGTCGTGCGAAGGCCCTCATAGAGAAGATGGTCGAGAACCAAGGTTGGTCCGACGACCGGACTCAACCAAAGACCCGAGGAGTTCACCAAGTTGAAGCTCTGGACATGCTCGCTGCCAAGATGGACCTCCTGATGAAGAAACTGGAGGCCCCTGCTCAAGAAACGGTGCAAGCCATGGACGCTCGCATGACCTGCGAAGTCTGTGGCAACACTGGCCATTCGGGGAATGACTGCCCCGAAACGCGAGAAGATGCCCACTACGTCAACAACTCCAACAACAACGGGTACCGACCGAACAACTACGGCAACCAAGGCTGGAATCCGCGCCCAAACCTCCCTTTTGAGAGGCCTCAACAAGGTAACAATTTCAATTCCAGCAATTTCAATAATCAGCCGTCTCTTAGAGATCTTGTGTTTGGCCAGATGAAAATAACTGAAAACATCAATAAAAAGCTTGCTGCTAATGATAAAACTCTGGAAAGCATAGACTCTAGGATGGAATCATTTTCTTCTGCTATGAAAAGTCAACTGAGCTTTAATAAAATGATAGAAACTCAAGTCGCTCAGTTAGCTGCTGCTGTTCCTGTCACTGAATCGGGGAAGATTCCGGGGCAACCCGAGCCTTCCATCGAGACAGTGAATTCCATCACTACCAGGCAGGGTAAGATGTCTCGTAGTGTATTCTGCACTAACCACGCAGGGAAGGTCGCACGCATCCAAGTGCTGACACCAAGATGGACCTACCTGCCGAGAGCTGCAAAAAGGGCGATCATCAAGACCTCTCCGGATAGGAAGGAAGATCCCGGAGTGCCCATCATTCAGTGCACGATCTGGAATCGTCGCATTGATGATGCACTTTGTGATCTGGGGGCAAGCGTCAACATCATGTCTAAGGTATTATTTAAGAAATTACGCTACCCTACTTTGTCACCTACTACTGCCCAGGTACAGCTTGCGGACTCAACCATCCACTACCCCGATGGGGTGATCGAGAATGTACCGGTCCGGATCTGGGGACGATATGTCCCTGTGGACTTTGTTGTCCTCGACACGGGGAACGAGCATTCGTTTCCCCTTGTGTTGGGCCGACCATTCTTGAACACCACCCGGGCTAGGATCGATATGGATGCGAGAGAAATCTCGTTCCGTATCGACGGAAGGTTGACTTACTTCAAGTTTCAACCCCGGGAAGAAAAGAAGACAGAGCCACTCACACTGGAGCAGAGGAGCGCCGAGTGTTTCCTTGAGGCTCTCATTAATGGAGAGCTGGAAATACTCGGTGGTGAGCAGCTCAAGTGGAACGAGCCGACAAAACTGACAAGTGCAGAAGAAATGGATTTCCTCGTCAAGAAATACGAGGAAGAACAAGCCCTCTGGAATTCTCCAGAGACGTCGATCCCACCACCACCGACACCGAAGAAGAAGAACAAGAAAATGTGGTGGAAGAAGGTTGCATCATCCGAGTCATCCACTCCGGGACCGGACGATGACAAGAGCAACTGAAGACAGGAGAAGTCCCGCTCGCGGACTTAAATGCTGAGCTCTCGCCGCGAGGAAAACCAGTATGTATCCCATATTTCCCTTCCAATATTTAAATTCTCAATTGCATTTGCATGTTTCCCTTTCCAAAATAAATGAACCACTTGAATAAAAATTTGAGAGAGAGTAGAAAATTTTGCAAGCTTGGTTAGAAATAATTGGACACATGCTGAAATTTTACCTAGGGTGGATGTAATTGGTAACTTTTATCATTTTCATCCCTTCTAGAACATCTCCAATTATTTACCATCACCACCAACCAGCACCAAACATGTCTACCCCACTAAAAATGGCTGCACACTCACCAATTATCACAAACATGGCAGCATGGGGGTGACTCCACTAAATCCACTTTGGTCATGTCAAGTTTGCATCTTACCTACCACTAACTCCACTCACATGACTTAAAAATTTTGTGGCCACACATTTTGGCGTGGAATCAAAGCAAAGGAGGGGGCTGCACTCACATGGAGTGGCCAGGCCACACCTGCCCGGTTCGGCCGAACCAGGCCATTCGGCCGAACCAGGGGCCTGCCCCCTCTCGGCCTATAAATGCTGGTGCAAGCTTGTGAGCTCCTCACACACTCATTCACTCAGAAAAATTCTGCTAGGAGCTCTCTCCCTCTCTCTCAAGTTCTTTGCTCTAGTGCTTGCTCAAGTTCTTCCAAAGTTCTTGTTCAAGTTTTGGTTCGCTTGCATCACTAGAAAATCCCAAAAATATTTGTCTTTTGTTGTGATCTTTGTGCTGAATTTCTGGACGATTTTGTGGTGGTCACCGACACCCACAAGAACGACTAACTTTTTGTGGTGGTTTTCATCCCCACAAGAACGACTAACTATCTTGAACGACTGACTTGATTTTCCTATGCTAACCATATATATTCAGTCCTTCTGGTAGTTGTTGTTGCACTAACCTTTTGCAGGAATCATGTCGAAGTTCTTCACGTCGCTCCATTGTTCCGCCCGACTAGGCCGACGATCGGACGATGCTGGGAGCTCCCCAGCTCCGTCCTGAGGCTCGAGCCGGATGGACACGGATGAGCACGGAGCAGCCGGCTCGGGATGGGGCCATGCCACGCCCCCGGCCAGGCGGCTCCTGAGAGAGAGTGACATCAACCTTAGAACAGAAAGGGAGCGGAACACCCTCAACGAGCTTCAGCTGAAGGAGTTCGAGCACACCCGTGTGTTTGAGCAAGACTTGCTCAGGGACACGGGGATGGACGTAGAGTTCACAGAAATCTTCCAGGCCATTGGCTGGGAGGATTTCTGGCACAACAACGAAGAAGGTTCGTACCTGCTCACCCTTGAATTCCTCTCGACTTTGGTTTCTGAAACTGGGGGGATTCGTTTTCGGTTCTTCAACCAAGAGTTCTTCTGCTCTTGGAGGGATTTTAGTTCGGGTCTCGGATTTTCAAGCCGTTGTTCCTTAGACCCGAACAAAGCGCTTAAAAGATTTGACCGGGTGGCATTTTGGAAAAAGATTTCGGGGAATACCAACTGTCATGCGCCATGCACGAACAGCATACATAACCCCACTTTGCGTTTCATGCATCGTTGGGTGTCTATGACGGTATTCCCCCGGGCAGATTTGCGCCCTGTCAACACCATCGTGTTGCGGGTTCTTTCTTCCATGGTCAAGCATATTCCCTATTCACCTGTGAAAGACATGGTTGGTCACTGGCTGTCTCATATTTCTCGTGCGGGTAGCATGGCGATGACTTCTCTAGTCACTCACCTCGCTAACCACCTGGGCGTCCTTCAAGGCACCCGACTCACGTACATCGAGACAGCGTGTTCCGTCGTGGATGCCGAGCACTTCGTGCAAGCCCACATGATACGGCGGACGCCTGACGCAACGCTGGCAATGATTTACCGTGGATATACAACTGAAGTGCCCTTGCCCTGTGCAGCACTAAGGTTGTATACTACGCCGAAACTAACTTTCCAGTTGAGGACCGAGTCGGACGACTCTCCACCTTGGAGAGAGCCCGCTCGGCATAGCGTTGCAGGTGACGGACCCGTCACGAGGGGACGAGCCAGGCGTGATGCTGGGCTCGCCACCTCACAGGAGCCGGAAGATGCACCACAAATGCCACACCGACACACTTCCGCTTTTGAGGCGACCTACGACATGTACACCGGCGCTGGGACGTCCGGAGCAGGAGGCTCCGGGCAGCATCAGGAGCCAAACTACTTCACCTCAGGACGCTGGGACCATGGCTCGGACTTTGAGTGGTCCGGGAGCCGGTATGGAGGGGGATACGACAGTGCCTCCCAGCCATACTACCCCGGATACTCACAGTCCGCACGCTTCGACTACGGCCGGGAGTTGTCCTACATCTCCGACCGAGTCGAGCTCATCGACGACCGTACCCGAGAGATTCAAGACACGCTAGCCCGCCATTCTCAGTACCATCAAGAGAATAGCGGGATGGTGGCGTCTATCCAGCACGACGTCCACGAACAAGCGGAACATCTGAGCCAGTACCTTTCAAGGCTAAACCCCTACCAGTGAAAGTCTAAGCTTGGGGGAGGACCCCCCATCAGGTATGTCCCGATTTATCCAGCACTTTGATCATTTAATTTCCCTTTCATTTCCCTTCATGATAGTTTGCATTTAAAAAAATGAAAATACCAAAAATATTTCCCTTAAACAATATTTCCCTTGAATAAAATAACTCCCAACTATGCATGGAATGAATCCTATGCCTCTCACCTTGGAAATGATGAATAGTTGCTCTGTCATTAATTTTGCAAGTACTTTGTTTCAACTAGTTGCTAGATTATGCTCGAGTTATTTGGCATGAGTAAAAATGATCCTGAAAACCTTGTGGGAGCACATGCTTTATTCCAAGTCTAAGTTTTTGTGAGGATTGATATAGTGAGAATTTGGTTAAATTCTATTCTGCTTTTAGTACGGGGAAAATCTCGGAAATTTATGCTTTCAAAATAAAACAAGTTCCTCATTGGTCAAAATACCTACCAGAGCCATATGATAAGCTTAGTTGAAAATTTCTACTCATATGCTGCTTGTTATCTTAGTGAGCTTTGTCAAATTGTTGTGACCTTTGAGTGAAGCTTTCATATTCTTAAAGATCAAGACCCACGTACACACACCACCTCTTACTTGCAATTCCTACACTGGGAGTTAGCAAATAGGGAAATTGTCAAGCAGTCATTCATCTTCGTAGTGCAATTAGAAGGAACATCACATTACCCAACCCCAACGAGATTAGTGCAAGTGCAACCTGTTGTCACCACTTACTGGATCAACATGAACATAGGTGTAACCTTCTAATCCATAATACGGATCATGGTGGCAAAACTACAAGTGATAATCCAAATGACCCTGAAAGCTTTTTCACGTGAAAGACACTTTACTTTTAAAAATTAAGATGACAGCTTATATTTTTGAAATTTCATCATATGAATACTTAATTATAAACAACAGCTAGTCGTATGTCCAATTTCTCAAGCACACAAGGCAATCATAATACTTAGCAAAATATAAGATGCATGCATGCCTTCATCCTTTGTCCCTGAGCCACACAAAAAGCCATGTTAGATGTTAGGATGAAAAGAAGGCACAAGGCTTTGGTGAGGATTCAAATACACTTGAGTGATTGAGTGTGCCAATGAGGAACAATTTGTAGTTTTCAAAACTTGTGAAGAATTCTGAGATGGGATCCTGAACAGAGTAGAGTGGAATGCATGGTGGTCGCACACACCGGCGTGTATGTCTCGTATCAGCTCCCTGCCCTCAGGGAGAGGGATGCATCACTACAAGATCCCCGAGGGATTGCGCTTGTACAACTCCCCGTCAATCAAGACAAAGGACTTGGCCTTTGTGGCGATGCGTCGTGCCTCGGTCTGATCCGGGGGTAGCTCCCCTCGATCGATCCAAGTGAGGTACTGGTCGTGCCAGTCTCGAGAGGGTGGGACCTTGTAACACCCTAAAATAGCCCTATTTAAAATTTTAGTAATTAGTAATTAATTTGTTTTATGCAACATTCCATGTACTTAGGTTTTATTTCTAATAAAGTTCCACTAGTTTTGGTGAGTGACACCTGTGTAGGTACAACTACGACAAATACACGCTATTGGGGCCGAAAATGACCGAATCGGCCGAACGACTCCGTTCAGCCGGTTGCCCCCCTTAGCCGTGCACGTCACCGGGAGTCGTCCAATGAATATCAAGCGAACATGACAAATGACATGAGAACGACAGCCATCTCTTCTCGGGCCACAACCACATCACCTCTGGGCCATAAACACACGAAGCCAATCACCAGGAGGCAGCCCAGAAGGCCCACAGAGCAAAGGCGGCGCAGGGGAGGGCCGGCCACGGGCCAGGCCCGTTCCCCTGCCAGAACTGACTCCAGGGGCGAAATCCTGGCCCTTGGTGGCCAGGTCGGTGGATCCTACGTTCGGCCGAACCCCCTTGTTCGGCTGAACCATGATGGGGGTCCTCCCCCAAGCTTGAACTTTTCACTGATAGGGTCGGAATCTTGAGAAGTTCGTCATCTGGTTCGTCTGCTGCTCGATGTCGTACGGTAGAGCATCTAGCACACCACTATTCTCTTGATGGTACTGAGAATGGCGTGCGAGAGTATCTTGCATCTCTCGGGTACGGTCGTCGATGACGTCGACTCGGTAGGAGATGTAGGACAACTCCCAACCTTAGTCGTAGCCCCCGCTCTTGTATCTTTTACTTTTCCTTTTGTAAGACTTTTAGTTATCAATATAGTTATCTTTATCACTTTGCCTTTGTCATTTATATCTTGCTTCTACTTTATTCTAGTAGCAAATATATCTTGTTTAGACTATAGTCAGTTATAGTTCTAGTGGTTGTAGTCTTGTTTAAGACTTTGTCTTGGCTGGTTCTTCGATCTTGCTTGGTACTGGAGGTGAATTGTCACCAAGAGTATTGACAAGGTTGCTTGCTCTTCCTAGCAGAGTAAGTAGGCGTTGCATAGCGTCGGAGTGGTTCCTAGACTAGT
>OAMR01000669.1:69152-110545 GCA_900205405.1 Echinochloa crus-galli | reverse complement strand
CGAATGGTGGAGTGAACAAGTGGTTTGTTTTATCGAGACATATCACAATCATCAACAACCTAGATCAGGGGGGTCCTATCATGAAATATTTCTCAAGAAAAAGATACTAGGTTTGAAATAAGCAATAGGCAAGTTCATGGTATAAAAAAAAAACCGAGAACATTTCATTTATGTGAGGCATGCATTGATCAAAATTTCGAAACGTGGCAACACAGAAAAAAGTGGTCAGGGGGGAAGAGTGCAAAACAGCGTGTAGGTATGCGAGCGGGACGATCCGGGCTGGTTCGGCCGAATTGGCTCGGTGCGTGCTCCGTCGTGTCAGGTCGCTCCCGTGTTGTCCTGTACTCATGTATCTTTTTCGTTAAACAGGGCAATCTCCGGTTGGCTCAAATGCACCAACCGGAGCAATAATTTTATTCTTTTTGCATTCAACTCTAATTTTATTTATTCATCCAGCTAAGATTGGAAACAAAATATTTGTGAAGGGAAATAGTTCAGAGCACCCTAAACAATATTCTAAAGGAAATAAATGAAATAAACAAACTAGCAAACCAACCTAACGGTGCTCTATCTAAAAACGAAAGGACCGCAGGACACTATTCTGCAGGTGGGTCGTAAAGGTCCGAGTGTCCTGTGGCTCTGGCAAGCCTCTTGATCTTGGCGCACAAACCCTTGCGGAGGACTTCCATCTTGTCCTCTGTCTCTAGGCGCGCCAGCTCCGCTTCCACCACTTTCTCCTCCAAGTGGTTTATCCGCTGGCGTGCTTGTACCAGCTCCACCCGCAGGCTCTCTAGTGTGGGCGGCTTCTCCTCCTCCTCGTCGGAGAACTCCATGTTTCCTGGCGGCCCCTTGATGGTTGGAGGCTGCCTGCAGCGCTGAACTCTGGGGTTCTGCCATGGACGAGTGGACTCGGAGGACTCTGTCAGTCCGAGCTTGTCCCAGTTCAGCAGCGGGACCAACACCTTGCCGTACCTCATGGCGGTACGCTCGCCCTTGATGCTGAAACGAGGTAGAATATCCGGTGTATAGTCTGGCGTCTTCGTGCCCTCCTCCATGACTGCAGGGAGCGGGAAGTCCAGCACCCTTGTGGAGGATGCCGACTTCGAGCGCACCTGCCCAGTAGTGGGGCCCCTGGCGATGGTGAGCGAGGGGGTTTCTTGATCGCCTTCAGCGGTGCGAAGGCGTTGAACGTCGCTGATGGAGAGCGGCATGGGGAGTTGGACCGCCTCATAGGGCTGCGGGCATGCGCCCTTCCTCGCTGCCCATCGCCTGACAGCTCAACGTTAGCAACGCGGAACGCTTGCTCATGTCGGGGAGACTCGTCGATCCGGCTGGCGAGGCTAGATCCCTTGGTTGAAGATGTATCTTTGGAGCAGGAGGAGGCCATGGTGGCTGTGTTTATGGGCAAGGACTCTTGTAGATGGGATGAGGGAGTCGACACAAACCGCCTGGCTTTTATCGATGTTTCTCCCGATCGAAAAATGAGATTCTCGATGTTTCCCTCGCAGATTTCAGGATAGGCTCAACTATACATGAGTCCAGAGGCAAATCCGCACGGAGGACCAGGGGGCCTGATTCGACCGAACCCTAGCCTTCGGGCGAACTGGCCAATTCGCCTGAATTGGTCAGTTCAGCCGAACTGGCCCTTGGGTCTCCAGGTGTGCGGGCTAGGTCGAGTCTCGTGCCTTAGGTCAGGGTTTTTGAGGTTTGATGGGGTTTTGGCCCAGAAAGGTTTGGAATTGAAGGATTTGGGCCAGATTTCACGGACATGTTTCAGAGTTCTATGAACTCGACAACATCTAAATCGTCGAGTGGCGGGGGCTCTGGTTCCAGGAAGATCTTCAACCGTTACCCATTAACCTTGAAGGTATTCCCATCCTCACTTTGCAATGTGACTACCCCATTGGATGCAGTGTTGATCACTGTGAATGGCCCATCCCATTTGCTTCTTAGTTTCCCTTGACCAAAAAGTTTGACACGGAAATTGAAGACGAGGACCATGTCTCCCGGCTTGAACGTTTTGACCTTAATCCTTTTGTCATGCCATCTCTTTGTCTGTTCTTTGTATAGCTGGGAGCTGTGGTATGCTCGTTCCCTCATTTCATCTAATTCTGCCAACTGGATTTTCCGTTTGAGGCCGGCTGCTGGAAGGTTCATACCCCACTTCCTAATGGCCCAGTGAGCTCTAAACTCCATCTCTACTGGTAAGTGGCAGGTCTTGCCATAGACCAGTTGATAAGGGGTCATTCCTATGGGTGTTTTATAGGCCGTGCGGTACGCCCAGAGTGCATCTGGCAGTTTGTCCCTCCAGTGTTTGCCCATCTCATTTACGGTCTTTTGCAGAATGTTCTTAATCTGCTTGTTTGAAGTTTCTGCTTGACCGCTAGTTTGGGGGTGATAGGGTGTAGCTACGTTGTGCTGTACCCCCAAACTTGAGAGATACCTACAGAATGCCGAGTCGATAAAGTGGGAGCCTCCGTCGCTAATGACCATCCTAGGAACTCCAAAACGGGGAAAGATAATCTCATGAAACTTCCGTTTTGCGCTCCTAGAATCGGTGGCCACACAAGGCAAGGCTTCCACCCACTTAGAGACGTAGTCCACCGCCACTAGGATGAATTTGGGGGTAAATAATATTCTATTAGAATAGTACACCAAACAGTATAAACAGTAAAATATTCTACTCTTCACTACGAACACGTCAGCACGAAAATCACACTAATCGGAGCTAAAACAGAAAAGATATGGGTTTTCTAAGTTCTAGGGACCTGTTGGCAATTTTTGAAAGTTTCCAGGGGCTTATTTGAAGAAAACCAGGGACCTATGCATAATTACGATTAAAATTGAAGGTCTAACGCGCAAAAATGACTAAAAGGACGGTGGGTTCTATTTCCTAAAAGCTCAGGGGGGTTTTAATTAAAAACATGACCTATCTAGAATTACTTTTGAACTAAACAGGACCGCAGGTTGATTACTAAAAAGTGGAGGGGCTCTTTAGCAAATGTGGCTCGGCTGACCTTTTTCTCGGGTTTGACTCGGGGCGGAGCGATCTGTGGGCCGTCGGATCTTGATTCGATGGCGCGGATCAATCCCGGTGCTGGGGATCGTCGGCAGGGACAGAGGAGTGGCGGCGCCGCCCGTGGACGCGGCGGTCCCTCACCGGAGTTGGGTGCTTCGGGGGCTTGGGGCCTCCATTAGCCATGGGGCTAGGTCCTAGAGCAACAGGGCAGCGTGGCGAGTTCATCTAGGTAGCTCAAGTCGGCCATGGGGTGGCGCAGACGGCTGACGTCGGCGAACCGCGGCGACGGTGCTCCGGCGAAACGGCGCACGCGAACCAGAGCGAGAGAAGGGGCAGGGAATGGCTCGGAATGCTCCTTACCTTCGCGCGCAACTCCCAGTGGTGTTAGGGAGGACGGTGGTGCATCGAAGGCGGAGTTGCGACGGCGGCGGCACTCGGGCGGCGGTGAGCAGTGCGGAGGGGCGCTGGGGGAAGCTCGGAGGGCTCAAGGAGTGCTTGGTGAGGATCGGGTGAGGGTCGGGGGGCTCGGGCTCGGCTTAGATAAGCTCTGGGGGAGACATCACCGGCGTGCGGCTTGGGATTTGGGCGGCGGCCGGCGGTGCTCCCCTTCCTCGTGGAGGGGAGGGATTCCATGTGGGGAGGCTATGCAATAAGGAAAGGGGGGCGGGGATGCTTCGGCGAAGCTTCAGCGAGGCGTGGAGATGGAAGGAGGAGCTGACGGGTGGGCCCGGGCGGCCAGTGAGAGGGAGAGGGGGAAGCGCGGCAGTGGGCCGGCACGGGGAAGAGATGGGCCGAGAGGGAGCCGGGCCGGGGAAAGGAAGGAGGGGAAGCTGGGCCAAGCGGGGAGAGAGGAGGAGGGCTGGGCCGGACCAGGGGGAAAGTGGAGGGGGAGAATGTGAACCAGAGCAAGAGCTTAGGGAGCAAAAATGAACTCGGCTGGACCAGGGAAAAGTTCAGGGAGAAAAGTGAACTCGACTGAGAAGAACTTTTCTAAGACTCCAAACAAGGTGATTCAAATTTGGATTTGAATAAATTTGAATCCTTGTTTGAATCACTAGCATTACAAAAATTAAATGCAACAACATGAATGCAACAAAAATGTTTCTACTACTTATATTAAATTTTATTATTCATAAATAATTCATTTAACCTATATTAATTATGAACAAATTAAATAAAAGCCAATTAATTACTAAAAAATTTTAATAGGCAATTTTTGGGTGTTACAAACCTACCCCCCTTAAGATGAATCTCGTCCTCGAGATTCGGATGTAGATACGAAGAGCTGCTTGTACTCGGTCTTGAGATCTTCTTCCCGTTCCCAAGTTGCTTCATCCTCTGAGTGTCGGCTCCACTGTACCTTGCACATCCGGATGACCTTGTTTCTTGTCACCCTCTCAGACACCTCCAGAGTCCTAGCCGGATACTCCTCGTAGGTGAGGTCCTCTTGCACATTCAGCTCATCTATCGGGATTTGCTCTTTAGGCACCCGCAAACATTTCTTCAGCTGTGACACATGGAACACATCGTGCACTCCAGCCAATCTCTCGGGTAGTCCCAACTGATATGCTACTTCACCTTTCCTTTCAAGTATCTGGAAAGGTCCAATGTATCGAGGTGCTAGGTTTCCTTTGACATTGAACCTCTTCACGCCCCTCATCGGAGACACCTTGAGGTACACAAAATCTCCAACTGCAAAACTGAGATCCCTCCGTTTGAGATCAGCATAGCTCTTCTGCCTGGACTGTGCCACCCTCAAGTTCTGCCTGATCACTTGCACTTGGCGTTCTGCATCTCTGAGTATCTCAGGCCCAAAGACTTGACTTTCTCCAGTCTGATTCTAGAACAGTGGTATTCTACACTTCCTGCCATACAAAGCCTCGAATGGTGCCATCTGTACACTCTTCTGATAGCTGTTGTTGTATTAGAATTCCGCATAGGGTAAACTCTTGTCCCAACTAACACCATACTGCAGTGCACATGCCCTCAACATGTCCTCCAGAATCTGATTAGTCCGCTCTATCTGTCCATCTGTCTGGGGTGGTAAGCTGAGCTAAACTGCAACTTAGTATCCATGGACTCATGCAGCTTCTGCCAGGAGTGTGAAGTGAACTGAGTACCACGGTGAGACACTATCCGCTTGGGCACTCCATGCATGCACACAATCCTCTCCATGTATAGCTCTGCCAGTCTGGATCTGGTGTAGGTGGTCTTCAATGGAAGAAAGTGTGCCACTTTGGTCAAGCGATCCACAATCACCCAAATGGAGTCAAATCCTCACTGTGTGCGGGGTAGACCTGTTATGAAAAGTCCATACCAACTTCTTCCCATTTCCATTCCGGTATCTTCAAGGGCTGGAGTAATCCGGCTGGCCTCTGATGTTCAGCCTTAACTCTTTGACAAGTGTCACATAGTGCCATATGTGTCACCACATCACGCTTCAACCCATACCACCAGAATCTTTCCTTGATGTCTTGGTACATCTTGGTGCTTCCTGGGTGGATCGAGTATGCCGAATCATGCGCTTCTCTTAGGATCGTGTCCTTGATCTGCGCTATATCGGGCACACATATCCTCTTCCCGTGCCACAAGGTTCCTTATTCATCCACTTGGAAACCAGGGGCCTTTCCTAGGGCAATATTCTCCACAATTTGCTTGATCTTTTCATCACCAAGCTGTCCTTTCCGGATCTCCTGTTCAAGAGTCGATTCTACTGTCATCTCTGTGCTGCTGGTCACGAACCCCAGACTCATCTTCTCAAATTCCCGGTTGAGTTCTTCAGGCAGATAATGGCCAGTGTTCCTGTTCACATAGCTTCTCCTACTCAGAGCATCTGCCACCAAGTTAGCCTTGCCAGGGTGGTAATGGATCTCCAGATCATAGTCCTTGATCAACTCCAACCATCGGCGTTGCCTCATATTCAGCTCTGACTGAGTGAAGACATACTTCAGGCTCTTATGATCAGTGTAGGTGTCACACTTGTGCCCAATCAGGTAATGCCTCCAAATCTTCAGAGCATGCACCACAGCTGCCAACTCCAAATCATGTGTGGGATAGTTCTGCTCATGCTTCCGCAACTATCTTGATGCATAATCCACAACTCTTCCCTCCTGCATAAGCACACATCCCGGTCCTAGACGGGATGCATTGCAGTAGATGGAGAAGCTCTTGGCTATATCGGGCAAAATCAGCACAGGTGCTGTTGTCAGCCTCTTCTTCAACTCTTCGAAACTGGTTTAGCACTCCTCCGTCCAGACAAACTTTGCATTTTTCTCCAATAACGCCGTCATGGGTTTAGCAATCTTGGAGAATCCTTCGATGAACCGTTGATAATATTCAGTCATCCCAAGGAAACTCCTGATCTCGCTGACATCTCGAGGCGGGTTCCAGCTCAACACATCATTAACCTTCTTCGGGTCAACAACTACTCCTCCATTGGATAGCAAGTGTCCCAAGAATGCTACTTAATTCAACCAGTACTCGCACTTGCTCAACTTTGCATATAGCTGATGTTCCCGGAGTCTCTGCATCACCATCCTCAAATGATCTTCATGTTCCTCTTCATTCTTGGAGAAGACCGGAATGTCATTGATGAACACCACCACGAACTAGTCAAGGTAGTCCATGAAGACACTATTCATCAAGTACATGAAGTATGCAGGAGCATTGGTCAGTCCAAAGGACATAACCGTGAACTCGTACAACCCGTGCCGAGTAGTGAAAGTCGTCTTGGGTATGTCCGATGACCGGATTCTCATCTGATGATAACCCGATCGAAGGTCTATCTTGGAGAACACACAAGCTCCCTTCAGCTGATCAAACAAATCATCAATCCTTGACAGCAAGTACTTGTTCTTGATGGTCACTTCGTTGAGGGCTCGATAGTCCACACACATCCTCTGTGTTCCATCTTTCTTGTCCACAAACAGTACTGGTGCTCCCCATGGTGAAGCACTAGGACGAATATACCCCTTGGCTAGCAAGGAGCTTAATTCCTCCTTCAGTTTCTATGGCTCCTTCACTCCCATTCTATGTGGAGTTTTAGCTATAGGTGCAGTGCCAGGTTTAAGTTCAATAATGAATTCAACTTCACGTTCCGGGGGCATACCTGACAATTCCTCAGGAAACACATCCGGGAACTCGCTCACCACCCTGATGTCGGCGGGAGCTGCACCATCAGCTTGATTGACTTGATTGTGCTCCAATGGACTGGCTGCCTAGTACTCCACCTTATCTCTGGGTGCTACCGTCAATTGTACAGTCCTCCTGGCGCACTGAATCACTGCATCATATCTGGCTAGCCAACTCATACCTAGAATCAGGTCGAAATCAATAGACTCCAGGACGATCGGGTGTGCCTCGAAGTCTACCCCCTTATGGTGACAGTAACACGGGGACAACGTAAAGTGACGTGCTGTTCCACTCCTTGTGAGCTAACGAGCATAGCATTCTCCATGGGCAGTAATGCCACTAAGTTCTTTTTCACAAATGCAGCAGATATGAAAGCATGCGAAGCTCCAAAATCGAACAAAATAGTCGCAGGGGTGGAGTTGATAGGGAACGTACCCACTACCACATCTGTAGCTCCCTCAACGGTCTCCGCCCCAGTGTGGTTGAGCTTTCCTCTGGCGGGGTTCTGTGGAGCACGGTTGGCCTGACCCTACTGCTGATTCTGCAGTAGTCCAGCCCGCTGATTGTTGTTCTGGCTGGCGGCGTTCTGGGTCTTCTTGGGGCAGACATTGGATAAGTGCCCCTGCTCTCCACAGTGATAACACACTCTGGGACCCACTGGCGTGTTGTTGATGGGGTTGGGGCGCTGAATGGGACCCTGCTGCACCGGGTTGCGCTGAGCTGGAGCATTCTGCAGCTGGTTCTGAGGACGCTGCTGCTCTGGCACCTGAGGGTACTGGGGGCGCTGCTGATACTGGCCACAGTTGAATGGGCCGGGCTGACTCTAGAAGCGCTGCTGGCTCCCAATCTGCTGACTGCCCTGAGGAGGAACGAAATGGGGGTGACTGCTACTCCCGATATGCTGGCCCGGGAACTTCCTCTTCTTCTCCTCCATCTCACGGCGCTTGTGTTCCAGCATCAAAGCACCATCCACTAGTTCCTGGAAGTTGGGAACCTGGTGCACATCAACTGGTACTGCAGTGCATCCTGCAAGCCATCACGGAACCTGCACTGCTTCTTCTTGTCGGTGTCCACGTCCTCCGGAGCATAACGGGCCAACTCGATGAACTTGTCACGGTAGGCGGTGACACTCATCCCTTCCTGCTTCAGTGCCAGGAACTCCTTCTTCTTTAGGGTCATCAGAGCTTCTGGCACATGGTGGGAGCGGAAGCTGCTGCGGAACTCCTGCCATGTGATCTGAGTATGGTCGATGTGAGCGTACTGGTATGAGTCCCACCAGTCCAATGCCGGTCCCTGGAGCTGTCCTCCGGCGTACAACACCTTCTCCCGATCGTTGCACTGGGCGATGTTGAGCTGTCTCTCCACCGCCATGAGCCAATCATCAGCCTGTAGGGGGTTGGTGGCCATGCTGAAGGTAGGAGGACGTCCCTTCAAGAATTCACCCCTCTTGTCACGGGGCGGCATGTTGTGCTGCGGCGTATTCTGCTAGTCTGTTGCATTATCACCATCGTCTGGGTCATCTGCTGCATCAGCTGGGTCTACGTGAGCATCATCTAGTCAATGGTGGGAGGTGGTGGTGGCAGTCCGCTGGCACCGGGGTTGCTCCTTGTATTCACCATCTATCATTAATAAATAATTCTCATAAAAACTCTGATGGTTATGGCTTCAGAGGCTTACCAATTTGTTATGATGGAAGGCTTCAATAGAAAAAGAGCAGGACGAATGAATACCCCCTCTATTTAATCACTAAAGTCCTTAAACCTTAGTCCTGTATCTAGATGGAAGTAGACTTGCATCTACGCCCATCACAATCATTACAAAAATCCAAATCAAGCATAAGCATAATGACAATCATTTCAAGCACCTAAAGGCATGATTCACACAAGACTCGACTAGATTTAAGTTTTGAAAAAAAATGAATCTAGACGACATATAAGACATAATCATGGTGGTCTCCTAAGATTTGTCAACCGTTCTAACTAGGCTGCAATCATACAGTCAGCACGACTCTGATACCAATCTGTCACACCCGGATTTTCACAAAAACCCGAATACGGCAATATGTGTGCCCAGGAAGTCATAGTACACATATAGCGAACAAATATGATGAACAGAGAACATATGCTTGAATAAATTCTTCATTAAATAAAGTTTTTACATCAGAGTGCTTCATAAATGAACTAATCAATAACAACAGAAGACTAATAAACTCTCAAACTAATGGAGCCACAATCCACAGGGACTCTGACTGGGAGATCACAGCTCAGTAGTACGGTAAATCTTCGAGAAACTCAGCAGGAGACTCATGCCCAGCCCAATCTGTTTACCCATCCGGGATTTTGTTGAATAAAATAATAAGTGTAAGTAAACAATTACTTAGCAAGTATAGCACGGGTATGAAGGCTCAAAATAGGCTAGACACGGCTTAACTGCATTAGCATTTTTAATTGGTTTATTTTAACATTAAACAATTTACTACAAGTGAATGATACCCGGTTGTAACCCAATTAATAAAATATAAGTGACATTAAACATAAATAAACATCACCTTCTAATCAAAAAGGATCAAGGCCGCTCGTGACCCTGAGCAAGGCTATCATGATAGATTTACACTCTGCAGAGGTTTCGCCCTTTACCCACCAGTCGCGTAAAGGTTTAAAAGAACTTTGCACCCAACCACGCACATCAACACTTCTGAGGTGTGATTGCATAGGGACGTTACGAGTCTTTTCACAAGACACCCTAACAAGATAGTAGCCGCTAAGGTACAATAAGGTGGTGAGACTCTAGGCACCGAGATTGACTTACGCTTACGGAGTCACACCATAAGGGGGTCAATGACATCCAGAGTGCGGGCATCGCACCCAATAATGCGCAACGTGCAAAGTTCCCCATTGCAGGGACTCCCAACACGGGACTAGGTCTAACGAGACCTAGCCGACGGGGCTACTGTCCTCGGTGGAATCAAGAAACACCTCGCGCCTTACTTCCCCTAACGCCGTCGGCCCAACGGTAACCACTGGCAAGCTAGAGACGTACAAGTTACTTGACCAAGACCAGAGCCATAATAGTTCTAGGGATGGCGACAGGCTCCTGGGTTGCCGCTTTAAGAACCGGACCTTACGGAGAGACACTGGAGCAAAGCACACAGCACATGCCCCAGTTCCCTAAACCATGTTGCTAAAAAGCAACATTTATCATTAATGTTGAAGTGAACCATTAAGTCAAAATTAACAGTTAAATAATGGTGACAGTAGTTGCGCATAGCAAAATCTACCCATATGCATAAACCCAAGGTAATCAAAGGATAGGAGTAAACAAACTAGGTACAACCTCAATAGGACATCAAATTAGACATATGCATCTGAATGTAAATGTATGTATAAAGTGTGTTTAGGTAGCAAGGATTGTCCGTGCTATAACTTGCCTTCCTCAAGGCGGCTGCTGCTGTGGGTCCTGCTGGAAAGTCCTCCACGTACTCGAACTCCAAAGCGTACGGCTCACTGACTGGACACGAATCACCATACAAGCGAGCATGCAAACCAATACATGCAAACAAATAATAATCTATTAGAACAGTACACCAAACAATATAAATGGTACAAATAAAGGTTTTAGAAATAGTCTACGCTTTACTACAAACACATGAGCGCGAAAATCACACTAATCGGAGCTAAAACGGAAAAGATATGGGTTTTCTAAGTTCTAGGGACCTGCTGGCAATTTTTGAAAGTTTCCAGGCACTTATTTGAATAAAACCAGGGACCTAAGCGTAATTACGCTTAAAACCAAAGGTCTAACATGCAAAAATAACTAAAAGGACGGCGGGTTCTATTTCCTAAAAGCTTAGGGGGTTTTTCATTAAAAACAGGACCTATCTGGAATTACTTTTGAACTAAACAGGACCGCGGGTTGATTACTAAAAAGTGGAGGGGCTCTTTAGCAAATGTGGCTTGGCTGACCGTTTTTCTCGGGTTTGACTCGGGGGGAGCAATCTTTGGGCCGTCGGATCTTGATCCGATGGCGCGGATCAATCCCGGCGCTGGGGATCGTCGGCAGGGACAGAGGAGCAGCGGCGCCGCCCGTGGACGCGGCAGTCCCTCGCCGGAGTTGGGTGCTCCGGGGGCTTCGGGCCTCCATTAGCCATGGGGCCGGGTCCTAGAGCAATAGGGCGGCATGGTGAGTTCATCTAGGTAGCTCAAGTCGGCCATGGGGTGGCGCAGACGGCTGACGGCGGTGAACCGCGGCGGTGGTGCTCTAGCGAAGCGGCGCACGCGAACAGAAGCGAGAGAAGGGGCGGGGAATGGCTCGGAATACTCCTTACCTTCGCGCGCAACTCCCAGGGGTGTTGGGGAGGACAATGGTGCACCGAAGGCGGAGTTGCGACGGCGGCGGCGCTCGGACGGCAGTGAGCAGTGCGAAGGGGCGCTGGGGGAAGCTCGAAGAGCTCAAGGAGTGCTTGGTGAGGATCGGGTGAGGGTCGAGGGGCTCGGGCTCGGCTTAAATAGGCTCTGGGGGGAGTCATCACCGGCGTGCGGCTTGGGATTTGGGTGGCGGCCGGCGGTGCTCCCCTTCCTTGTGGAGGGGAGGGATTCCATGTGGGGAGGCTACGCAAGTAGGCAAGGGGGGTGGGGGTGCTTCGGCGAAGCTTCGGCGAGGCCGGAGGTGGGCCCACGGGCGCGGGAAGGCGCGGGGCGGCAGAGATCGCACCGGGGAGGAAGGGGGCGCTGGCGGGAGATGGAAGGAGGGGCTGACGGGCGGGCTCGGGCGGCCAGTGAGAGGGAGAGGGGGAAGGGGGAAGCGCGGCAGTGGGCCGACGCGGGCAAGCAATACAAAAATAAATACAGCAGCATGAATGCAACAAAAATGTTTCTACTACTTATATTAAATTTTATTATTCATAAATAATTCATTTAACCTATATTAATTACGAACAAATTAAATAAAATCCAATTAATTACTAAAAATTTTTAATAGGCAATTTTTGGGTGTTACAAACTCATAGCTTGAACACTTTCGGTTGAAGCCTAGCAACTCTTGAAGCATTTGTTACTCCTGGAGGTGAAGCCTCCTAGACGGTTAGGCGTCGCCGGTGAGCTACCCAGGTTGTGGTGAGCCACAGACGGTCTGTGAAGGCTGACCTTGCCTCCTTTAGGAAAAAGGTCACAAGTTTGTGGAACCAAGGAAAGTAGCTTGGAGTGTATAAGCCCGCCTATTAGTAGGCAACTTAATGGATACGTAGGATTCACTTTGGTGAATCTGACCTTTGGGAAATAACTCCAGGCATCCCTCATTTGGTTTGCCTCACTTGTTAAACTAGGTGGTACCCCGCGCGTTGCTGCAGGAATTTATACAAAATTTGAAGATGCAATTTGAAAGTAGAAACACTAAAATGATTGCATTGTAATTTTTTAAACAACAATGCAGAGGAAAACACATTCATTTTATTGAGAGAGAACTACTTAGAAATTTGTAGCATGGTACTCGCAAAGACTAACACAATGCATAGCCGCAGAAAATCTGCAGAAGACATAAATTCATAATTCTAGTGGATGGTGATGTGGACAGCTTGCATGTTGAGAGAAGATCTAGTGGATGGGGACGTGGACATCTTGCATGTGGAGAGAAATAGGGGTGGGACTTTTAGTGGGTACCAATTATATAGTTGTTATAGATTCTAGCATTTATATTTTCTTCTGTTTCAATCTACTTGGTTGTGCTTCTGTTGTGTGTAGGGACTTGGTGAACCTACTAGAAATCATCTATCCGTAAGTTTGGTTTACGCTAGAACTCATAGAAGGTGTAATTGATATTGTTGTGTTTCTCTGTCTGAAATCGGTCTGTCCGGTTTGGGAAACCGGTCTGACCGGTTTTAGTACTGACAATGTGGAGTAGTTTCTATAATTTGCAGAATCACCTATTCACCCCCGTCTAGCTGCATCAAGGTCCTTTCATTTATTTTACCATATAAAAATGATGTTTAATTAATTGTGACAAATAATTTGGTTAAAGCAGGTTGCTTGTGGAGGTTTTCCATAAACCTCATACACTTTTCCCCCTCCACTGGTTCTTGAGTTTGGATGGTGCATCGTTGGATGGGACTAGTGAGACATGTGTGGATACTTCTCTCTTTAAATATTTTGGACAAATGTTTTGTAATAAAATTGTTTAGATGTGAAGCCTTGTCTCTTGTTTTATCTATATGGTTTATGTTGCTTCCGCATGCTATGTTGTGTCTTATTTACTTTTAATACTTGAAGCGTAGTGTGGTAATGTACTTTTAGTAGCTGAAGCATACTATGGTAATGTTTCAGGGTGTTGTTGTTCTGGATTTTAAATTGGACTAGCAAATGTGCCCATGCGTTGCTACGGGTGATGGAGATTTCATTAGCGAAGGCGCATGGGAACCATGTACGCCACCGATTCTGCATCAAATGTGAGGCACAATAAAGGAGAGATCCTTAGCAGACACTACGATCAGGAATGATAGACAATTTTGCATCGATGAGGAGCATGACAAAGAGAGATACTCGGTAAAAGTTACATCCAGAAAGACGGCGAGTCAATATAATAGGGATGCAAGCGACGTGAGAAGATGAAGTGGTACATGCGGCGGTGTAGGACGACGAGAGGAGATGAGGTACTACGGGTTGATTAATTCCATGCATTGCTATGGATAAATTGAACTTCGTGAGCAAAAATGTATAAGAGTCATGGACGCTGCCGATTTTGCATCTTGTTAGGAGCATGACAAAAGGAGATATCTTCAGTAGACATCGTCTCCGGGAATGACGGGGAACCGTCAAAGGATAGTGGGTTGATTTCTATAAATACTAGGTAGACTTTTGCAAAATTATGACGTACCATTTAATCAATTTTTGTTTTGAAAGGATCACAAGACGCCTAAAGGGGGGGTGAATGGGATATTCTTAAAATTCTGCACACAATTTATCTCACAATCGGATTAGTACCCGGAACTTCCGGCACCCTATCAAATACTCCGACTCAGACAACCCTGGAGTATCTGGTAGGTTTCCGGAGTTTCCTATGACAGAAAAGAGTGAGCACGAGATGCAACAATTTTGGAGCAACTTAGCTAATTTCCTTTGAATAGAAAGGTGGGAAATCGTCTAGGGATTCTTTTCCACCTAAGAGCTGCACCACAAAGTTCACACACGAGTAGATCGAAGAAAATGTGTGAAATTCAACTATGAACTACGAAGAACATATGAACACGTAGAACAACAACCACAACGAGAGACAAGAGTTTTGTTTATTGATGTTCACTTCCCTAAAGAAGTTACGTCTCCGTTGAGGAGGAGATCAGGTTGAGCCACCAACCCTACCTTCACCCTAGGGCCCCAAAGCTAAGCTAGGGTTACTTACTATGAAATCCTCAGAGAGGATGGCAATACAAACTTTTCGGGGCAAGCTCACACGAGTTGAGCGCTCGCTAGAGATGCCTTGCTGTCTAGGAGCAAAAACTCCAAGAGTAACAAACGCGATTCGATGGCCGAGGATGCTTCAAGTGCTCAAGAGATGGAGTTGATGCTCACCCACACACCCAAATCCAAGAACTCTCTGTCAAACCCCTTCTCAAATCTCACTATGATTAGCTCTAGAGGGTTGAGGGAGTGAATGAGAAGCTGAAGGGAGTGTTTCTTTCGTGCTTGGTCGGCAAGCATAGAAGAAAGGGGTGAAGGGGTATATATACCCAAGCCCCAAAATCTAGCTATTACTGTGTAGGTTAGATCTGGGTCGGAGACTCCGAGATCACCCCCCGGATACTCCAACCACAGCAGCAAAATAATGTAAGACAGTGACCCAGGATACGCCCGGACCTTCCCAGAAGTTTAGAAAACATTCAAACCTGAAGGGGTACTCGGAACAATAATGTTCCGGCCCTGTCCCAGATACTCTGAAGTACCCTGAGACACAACAGAATTTATGTACCAGGAGACTCTGACCCCTTGCCGGAGATCTAGCAACAGACCCACATGTGCTCGTGATTGCATTTGTGTCTGTCATATGCACTTGATTAGATCTTTTTGAGCACTTTTACATCCATGGCTTGATCGACGCGCATCCCCTTGATAGTACGACGTTACTAACTCAATTTCAAAATAGAAAATAATTTAAAGTCTTCAATCTTTACGCCGTCCACCATGATCCTTTTAGTGGCTTTATCATCAAGTTTAAATCATAAATTTTATGATAGTACAACATGTCCATGAACTCAATTCAACCATTAGTTCTTTGGTTACATTTGTCATCATTCAACAAAACCCATTAGGGAGAGCCTAGATGCACTTTCAATCTCCCCCTTTTTTGGTGATTGATGACAATATAACCAAAGCTTACAATAAAATTCATAATTGTTTTGAATCCATCCATATATGTGGCTCCCTCTAAATATGTGCATCTCCAACATATACGTCACAATCAACATATAGCACATATTTACAAGGGCTCCCCCTATATCCATGCATTCGTGGGGGTGCAAAGTGTGAGATAAAATATCCATGATGCTCATGACATGGTTATACAATCAACAAAGTGCAAATAACAGTACACCATCACAAGAACTAAAATAAGCATGAAATAGATCAAATAGCAATAAAGGGCGCATCATGCTACCAATTAATCCCTAACAAAGTTCAAATGTGTCACCTGGCACACCATTACATCACACCACCACATAAATAAGAATTACATGCCCATCGAATCGAATAAAACCTAAGATTAATTAAGATAGTTCAGTTTAGCCACCACTAGGACCGAAATATCCGACACAGGATCAGATATTCCGGTCCTGGAACCAAAAGTCTAACAGCAGCAACACAGACTCACTCCCCCTTTGGCATAAAGTCACCAAAAAGGAGCAACAACAGTGGAATAACTTAGAACGTGTCACTATCGCCATTAGCATCTCCAGCACAAACTTTTTCTTCTTCTCCTTCATCGTCATCTGGATTCCCAAGGTCACCAATGAGGTCTTCTTCATCTACTTCTTCCTCTGAAGCTTCATCGTCCTCATCTTCATCCCAAGGATTTTCAAATCTAGGCATAGGAGGAGGAGGAGAATGAGGGAGATTCATGCTAGCCATCATTGTCTTTTGCTGAGCATCTGCCCACTGCATATGATCCATGAGAAGCTCTCCCTGCCTATGAACAAGCTACAGACTGCCTTGTTGAGAAAAGAGAAGGAGCTGGTGTTCCTCTTGCTCTTCAATGGAGAGTCAGTTGGGCCTCTAGATGATGAAGGCTGATCGGGAACAAATGAGGAGGATGGATGTCCAGCTGTTGGTACCTTCTTCTTTGACTTGACCTCCCAATCGGTGACTTGAGGACGATATGGCTTGTGCTTCATGTCACATGGGAAGGTCCTCTCACTCACATGCTCTATCACTGCCATGATGTATGGTCCGTATACACAGCTCTTGGAGGGAGTGGTGGAACAAATAAGTATTTCATTTGAAATAAAATTGACCACACTAAAGTCACTTGTTTTTTTTGTGACATCCATACTAGCAGATTTCTATTTGTATTGAGAACACTGGATGCATCACCTACCTTGGGGAGAAGAGTCTTGCGAAAGATGTTGTGAAGGTACCGATAGTAGGGCTTCATCCCTAGGTTGTTGCCATACTTCATTGTCCCATATTGCCATACACTCATACCAATCGACTTGGAAGTGATTCCAAAATCGAGCATTGTCCACTGTGTTGTCCTTGGGCTGATTATAAGGATTGAGGTACCGCAACTCCCATAAGTCATGTTACCCTCTCCATGTAATCCACTCCCTCTCCATGAAAATCATCACTGAGCTTTATCTTCGCATGGTGAGGGCGAAGCACTGCTCCATCAACTGTTGACACTTCTTACGATCCAATATCAGGATTGTGAATCCCAGTACTAGTGCAAGGAGTGTTTCAGTGGTTTTTCTAATGGCTCAGTAAAACAAATAAATATTCTACAAGCGCACAGAATTTCCGCTGTAGCACTTCACCAGGGAGTAATCTGAGGTATCGTAATTTATATTTCCACATGGAAGCTTTGGCAATAGTACTAGCAAACAAGTATTTGAGATTATCAGAGAAGGGTACACTACTAACAAGACAGGGGATAACGGTATTGGATAAGAGTGGATATACCATGACACATAGCTCAAGGGTGGTTCGGATAGGAAAGAGAAGGATTAGCTCGTTCGGAGGACAACGAGAAGAGAAAGATGATTCCTAGGTACCTTATCTATCTGGGTTACTCGGGGTTAGAGATATAGGGGTTGAGAGATCAGCTCTAAGAGATCAAGGTTAACTCTATTATCTCAACGTCGGGAAACGGAACCAACAACACGCAGAAAGAGATGAGAAGGCGTGTTGCCAATAACTGCTAGAGGCTCCTATAGGCCGGGACTAACGTGATGGACTACGAAGACCATATAGGGCTGTCACCACCTAACGGCTACCACATTCGTTGCAACGGGGACAATCCAAGGCTACCGTCTAGTCTAGGAACCACTCCTACACTATCCAACAACTACTTACTCTGCTAGCAAGAGCAAGCAACCCTGTCAATACCCCAGTGACAGTTCACCAGAAATATTGAACAGAATTAAAGAACCAGTTAAGACAAAGACTTAAATAGGATCTAGAAGAACAAGAACTACAACCAACTATATTCTGAACACGAAATACTTGCAACTAGAATAAAGTAGATGCAATGTATAAATAACTCAAACAAGATGACAAAGATAAACTATATTGATAACTCAAAGTCTACAAAAGAAATGGAAAAGATACAAGAGCTAATACCAGAGCTTCTGAAGACGACTCCGGAACCTCCGAGGCACATCTCGACACAACTCTAACTCCCAACTAAACTATCCTAAGTCTACTAGAACAAAGTGGATATGAGCACCTTGACTTGAGTGTGTCTTGAACCGGTGAAGGAGTGTCCAATTTATTGTGGTTAAGGTCGGTGGAGGAGGAGTAACCGCCAAGGGAGCCAGGGGGCTCCCCGGGCAGTTCGGCCGAATGGATTGGTTCGGCCGAACTGACCTGTTCGGCCAAACCATCCATCCTCCACTGCCTCAGTCCCGCGATCCTAATATTCTCCTGGAGGCGGTTGTGCAGTTGGGGTGGTTCGGCTGAAGGCCCCCAGTTCGGCCGAACTGGGCCTGGCCCTTGGCCGGCCTCCGCTGCACCGCCTCTGGTCCTGGACCTCCTGGGCTAACTTGTATGTGATGGTCTTTAGCTGATTTGGCCCAGGGATGATGTGGTGGTGATGTATGTGTCTTGCACGGTCATCCTGGTTGTGCTTCACTTCGTGTACGGCTAAGGGGGGGCAACCGGCCGAATCGTGTCGTTCGGCCGAATCGGTCAATTCCGACCCCTATAGCACGTATTTCTCGTCAGTGTACATGCACAAGTGAAACACACCAAAACTCGTGGACCTTTTTTAGATATAAACCTAGCTACATGGAATGTCACATATAGCCTCTTTTATTCCCGAGTATTGGTGGTCGAAAACGTGCCGTAACGACCGCCAACAAGCTCCCCCAAGCTTAGACCTTTGCTCATCCTCAAGCAAAGATAAAGACTTAGACTCGGTGGATCAGGAGTTGCAACAATGTCAGTATCTTGCAGATAATCTTTACAAACAACTAGTACTCTAAAATACTCGAATCATCGACGAAGCATTAACTCACCATTTTACCTATGGGGCGTATAGCAATCTCCTTGTCTTGGGCGGTTGAAAGGTTGAACAATTTGATTCAGTTTCATCTCATTCCTACTCTTTTCATAATCCCAACTCGGAGTTTTCCACATTCTTTTGAAAGTTTAAATTTGTTCCTCAATTGGCACACTCAATCACTCAAGTGGTATTTAAATCCTCACCAAAGGCTTGTGCCTTCTTTGATCCAAAAATCTAATAAAGCTTTTGTGTGGCTCAGGGACAATGGATTAAGGCATGCATGCATCTTATATTTTGCTAAGTCAAAGATTGGACCTTAGGAGAATCAAATTATACCTTTAGATCGAGAAGTGCAAGTGTGTGGAATGTGTGGAGTGGAATATGATGGAACTCTTTAGGATGATTCTTCCTCTCCTTGATTTATTTTCGAGAACATGGGCTATCTTTTTTTCTTTTTCCTCATATTTTTGCCATGCCATTTTGGCATGCTTTTCTTTTTTTCATTATTCTTTTCTTTTTGTCATGCTACTTAGCATGTTTTTCTTTCTTTTTTTTATTTTTTCATAGCCCATATCTCTTTTCAAGGATATTTGGAGAGGGAATCATAGAACATGGAGCGTTTATTTTGTGGATGGATAATGGCAAAATTTGCTAACTCCCAGTGTAGGAATTGCAAGTGAGAGGTGGTGTGTATGTGAATCTCGATCTTGAAAGCATGAAAGGTTCCTCACAATGGTCACAAGAATTTGACAAAGCTCACTAAGATAACAAGCAACATATGTGTAGAAAGTTTTCAACTAAGCTTAACATATGGCTTTGGTTGGAGTTATGAACCAATAAGGAACTTTATTTTATTTTTGAAAGAAAAAAACATCCGAGATTTTCACCATACTAAAAGCAAAAGCAGAACTTAGTCACAATCTCACTATATCATTCCTCCCAACAACTTTAGATTCGGAATAAAGCATGTGCTCCCATGAGTTTTTCAGGTTCATTTTTACTCATGCCAATTAACTCAAGTATGCAGAGCAACTAGTTAAAACAAAGTACTTGCAAGATTAATGACAGAGCAACTATTTATCATTTCCAAAGTCAGAGGCATATGGTTCATTCCATGCTTAGTTGGGAGTTGAGTTTATTCAAAGCAGATCCTTTTTGATATTTTCATTATTTTAAAGCTGAAATAAAATTGGAAGGGAAATAGAAAGGGAAATGGCAAATGCAAAATCAAAAGTGTTGATGGGAACGTGAGACATACCTGATGGGGGTCCTCCCCCAAGATTGGGTCTTTCCGTCACTGGTAGGGCTGAAACCTTGAGAAGAATTCAGTCATCTGGTCTGTTTGCTGCTAGGTATCATACCTCAGGGAATCCAGCACACTGATATTCTCTTGGTGGTACTAAGAATGGCGTGCCAGAGTGCTCTCGATGTTGCGGGTACCGTCGTCGAGGACGTCAACTCGGTCGGAGATGTAAGACAACTCCCGACCGATGTCGTAACCGCACAACATGGTGAAGCGTGCGGACTGAGAGTGCCCAGGGTAGTAAGGCTGGGATGTACTATTGTACCCGCCTCCGTACTACCCTGGGAATACTCAGAGTTCATACTCTGAGCGTACTCCCAGTGGCCCGAGGCAAAGTAATACGGATCCTAGGAGTGTCTAGAGCCTCCTGCTCCAGACGTCCCAGCACCGGTATACTCCTCGTATGCCACCTCGAAGGCAGACGTATGTCGGTGTGGCTGCGATGGTGGACTTGTTGGATCCTGGGAGGTGGCAAGCCCAGCATCTCGCCTGGCTCGCCCTCGGGTAACTGGCCCTGTGCCTGCAACACTGTGTCGGGCTGGCTCTCTCCGAGGAGGAGAGTCATCTAGCTCGGTGCTCAAATGAAGGGTCAGTTTCCGAGCAGCATACAACCTAAGCTCTGCATAAGGCAGGGGAACTTCGGTTGTATAGCTGCGATAAATCATGACCAAGTTCCCATCGAACGCCCGTCATATCATATGACCTTGCACAAAGTGCTCGGTATCTACAACGGGGCGTGCTGTCTCTATGTAATTCAGCTGGGTGCCCCAGAGAACGCCCAACTGGGTAGTGAGGCGAGTGACTAGAGAAGTCACCGCCACACTACCTACACGAGAGGGATAAGACAACCAATGGGCAACCATGTCTTGAACAGGCGAAGTAGCAACTTGCTTAATCATCGCATAGAGCAAACACAACTCAACTGTATTGACCGGACGCAAGTCGGATCATGGGAACACTGTCATAGCCAGCCACCAATGCATGAAACGCAAGGTGGGGTTATGGATGTTGTTAGTACGGGGAGTCGTACAACTAGTGTTCCTGGAAATCTTTTTCTAAAAACCATCTCGACTGAACTTTCTCAAAGCTTTAGTGGGCTCTAAAGAACATCGGCGATCAAAACCAAGAGCCACACTCAAATCCCTCCAAGAGTAAAAAAACTCTTGGTTGAAAAACCGAAAGTGAATACACTCCCTTTCAGATAAAAGCGTTGTAAGAAACTTTAGGGTAAGAAGATACAAACCTGGTTCATCGACTCACTAGAAGTTGTTCCAGCCAACGGCTTCAAACAATTCTGGGAATTCCTCGAGCATGACCAACTCGATCATTCCCATTCTTACGAGTAGGTCATGCTCGAAGACAAGGGTGAACTCAAACTCCTTCAAGCGCAGCATGTTGACGGCTTCACGCTCCCGGTCCATCTGGAGGACGATGTTGTCCTCGCTCAGGAGCTGCCGAACGTGGTGTGAGGCAGATCTTCTACCCAAGCTGGCTAATCCTGGCTATCCACCTCCATCCAGCTCGAGCCACGGGACAGTGCTGGTGAACTCCCAGCATCATCCTTGCCCGAACGCTTGTTCAGCCTGGCGGAGCATGGGAACGAGGAGAAGAACTTTGACATGCTTCCTGCAAAAGGTTAGCACAACGAATACCAGGAAGACTGAAAATATGGGGTTAGCACAAGTAAAGCAATTCAGTCATTCGGGGATCAGTCGTTCTTGCGGGGATGGAGATCCTCCACAAATAGTCGTTCTTGTGGGATGCAAAGACCACCACAAATACGTTCAAGTTGCAGCACAAAAATCAAGCAAACCAGAATATTTTGTAGTTTTTTCAATGCAAGTGAACCAAACTTGAGAAAGAGCAAGAACTAGAGAGAGAGAGAGCTTCTAAGCAAGAAATTTCATAACTGAATGATGCAAGAAGCAAGGAGGCAAGGGGCAGCATTTATATGCCAAGGGGGGCAGCCGGGCTGGTTCACCCGAACTGGCCATGTGGTGCATGTCCACTTTGCCTCCCACCAGCACAAAGTTTTGACATAGGTCCAACACTAGGGCCTGGGCACTTTGGTGGTTTTTGGTAGGTAAGATGCAAAATTGATATGACCAAAGTGGAAATTAGTGGAGTCACTTCCATGCTGCCATGTTTTGTGGTGATTGAAGAGTGTGCAGCCATGTGAAGTGGGGTGGAAATGTTTTGTGCTAGTTGGTGATGACAAGAAATAAATTGAGCACTTTGGAAAAGGGTAAATATGATGAGAATTGCAAAATGTACCCAATTCAAATAAAATTCAGCATGTTCTCCATTTATTTTTACCATGCCTGCAGTTTTCTGCTCTCTTTCAAATTAATTACAAAAGTGGTTCATTTATTTTGGAAAGGGAAACATGCAGATGCAACGATGAAATTTGGAAGGGAAACATGAGATACATACCCGTTTTCCTCACGGCGAGAGCTCGTGTTTAAAGTCCGCGAGCGGGACTCCTCCTGTCTTCAATGATTTTTTTCATCCTCCGATCCCATAGTGGGTGGTTCGAACCATGCAACCTTCTTCCGCCACACCTTCTTGGTATTCTTTGGTGTCGGTGGCGGTGGAATTGGCTCCTCTGGAGAATTCCATAGGGCTTGTTCCTCCTTGTATCTTCTGATGAGGATGTCCATTTCTTCTGCGCTCATTGGTCCTGTCAACTCGTCCCATTCGAACTGCTCCCCACCGAGTATTTCCAGCTCTCCACTAATGAGTGCTTTCAGGAAACACTCGGCACTTCTCTGCTCCGGAGTGAGTGGTTTTGTCTTCTGCTCCTCTCGAGGTCGGAACTTAAAGAACATCGCCTTTCCATCAATACGGAACGAGATTTCTCTCGTTTCCATATCGATTCTAGCATGGGCAGTGTTCAAAAATGGCCAACCGAACACAAGGGGAAACGAGTAATCGCTCCACATGTCAAGGACAACAAAATCCGTAGGGATGTAGTATCCCCAAATTCGGACCGTCACATTCTTAGTCACTCCCTCGGGGTAGTGGATTCTTGAGTCCGCAAGTTGTACCTGGGCATTCGTAGGAGATAAGGTGGAATAGAGTAACTTTTTAAATAGTACCTTTGACATAATGTTGACGCTGGCTCCTAGATCACAGGTGCATCATCAATGCAACGATTCCAGATCACGCACTGAATGATGGACACTCTGGGATCTTCCTTCCTTTCCAGAGGGGTCTTCGTGATCGCCTTTCTTGCAGCTTTTGGCAGGTATGCCATCCTTGGTATTTCTACCTCGACGTATGAGATGTCACCTTCTTGGTTAATACAGATGGTACTATGAGACATCTTACCCTGTCTTGTAGTAACAGCTTTAACTATTTTGATGGAAGGTTCAGGTTGCCCCGGGATCTTCGCTGACTCGGCAACAGGAACAACGGCAGCTAATTGAGCAACTTGAGTTTCTATCATTTTATTGAAGCTCAGTTGACTTTTCATAGTAGAAGAAAATGAATCCAATCTTGAGTCTATGTTTTCCAGGAGTTTGTCGTTATTAGCAAGCTTTTTACTAATATTTTCATTAATTTTACCCTGGCCTAGCACAAGATCTCTAAGTGATGGCTGATTATTAAAATTACTGGAATTGAAATTGTTACCTTGTTGAGACCTCTCGAATGGGAGGTTTGGGCATGAATTCCAGCCTCGATTGTTGTAGTTGTTCGGACGGTACCCATTGTTGTTGTTGGAGTTGTTGATGTAGTGGGCATGCTCTCGCGTTTCGGGGCAGTCATTCCCCGAATCGCCAGCATTGCCACGGACCTCGCACGTCATGCGGGCGTCCATGGCTTGCACCGTTTCTTGAGCAGGGGCCTCCGGTTTCTTCATCAGGGGGTCCATCTTGGCAGCAAGCATGTCTGGAGCTTCAACGTGGTGAACTCCTCGGGTCCATGGTTGGGCACGATCATCGATCCAACCTTGGTTCTTGACCATCTTCTCGATGAGGGCCTTTGTTGGCACTCCTTACGGCCTACAGATAAATCCGCAAGCGGATGGATACCGATGTAGCTTTCACCCGGGAGTATTCCAAGGTATCGATTTCCACGGAGAACGAGAAGTGGACCGATTCTAAACTAAGTTGTCCTAGGTAGATGGAATGGAGTGAATGGTATGGATGAGGTGGATGACAACAACAAAGACAAGAGGAGTGATAGGAGGGTAGAGAGGGTACGAGCCTGGTAGAGGTATTCTACAGATTGATCGAGCAGATCAGAGGATACAGATAGATACTTGCTTCGGGACAAGGGAACCGGTGGACACACAGAAAGGGATGAGAAGGGGTGCCACTATTTCCCAACTGGGGAATCCTACGGACCGGAACTAACATGATGGGCTACAAAGACCGGAAGGGCTGTCACCACCTTACGGCTACCACCTCCGTTGCGACGGGAATAAACTAAGTTAGTCTCAAGTATAGGCACCACGCCTACACTAGTCAACTAATACTTATCTCCTATAGAAAGATAAGCACCCAAGCTAAGCAACCAGTATACAGTTATACCAATCAACTAAGCATTGAACGAAGAACCAGCAAGCATATAAAAGTAAGAACTGAATGCTCAATTAATCAAAGAGAGATACAAGAGTTACCAGACACGACCCGGATGTTACTCGAAGTGAAGCCGCATCCGTAGAGGTACAGCGGGAAGAGGGGCCGACACTTCGGCTCCTCTCCGGGACGCTCACCTCTCCTCTCTCCCTATCTCTACTGATACAAGTGGAGAACTAACAGTGCTTCGCCTGCACTCTACTCTTGTGTTGTGTGTTGATCCAGGAGGCGAAGGCCAGCATTTATAGAGACTTGGAGGCGGTGGAGGAAGCGCAGGGGCCAAGGCATCGCAAGGCGGTGCACCCCGGCCAGTTCGGCCGAACCGGGGAGTTCGGGCGAACTGGTCAGTTCGGCCGAACCCTCCAGTTCGGCCGAACCATTGATCTTGCACCGCCATGCTTCCCACGGCCCTGATTTGGTTTTTGGTAGGTAAGATGCAAAATTGATATGACCAAAGTGGAAATTAGTGGAGTCACTTCCATGCTGCCATGTTTTGTGGTGATTGAAGAGTGTGCAGCCATGTGAAGTGGGGTGGAAATGTTTTGTGCTAGTTGGTGATGACAAGAAATAAATTGAGCACTTTGGAAAAGGGTAAATATGATGAGAATTGCAAAATGTACCCAATTCAAATAAAATTCAGCATGTTCTCCATTTATTTTTACCATGCCTGCAGTTTTCTGCTCTCTTTCAAATTAATTACAAAAGTGGTTCATTTATTTTGGAAAGGGAAACATGCAGATGCAACGATGAAATTTGGAAGGGAAACATGAGATACATACCCGTTTTCCTCACGGCGAGAGCTCGTGTTTAAAGTCCGCGAGCGGGACTCCTCCTGTCTTCAATGATTTTTTTCATCCTCCGATCCCATAGTGGGTGGTTCGAACCATGCAACCTTCTTCCGCCACACCTTCTTGGTATTCTTTGGTGTCGGTGGCGGTGGAATTGGCTCCTCTGGAGAATTCCATAGGGCTTGTTCCTCCTTGTATCTTCTGATGAGGATGTCCATTTCTTCTGCGCTCATTGGTCCTGTAGAGAAGTCACCGCCACACTACCTACACGAGAGGGATAAGACAACCAATGGGCAACCATGTCTTGAACAGGCGAAGTAGCAACTTGCTTAATCATCGCATAGAGCAAACACAACTCAACTGTATTGACCGGACGCAAGTCGGATCATGGGAACACTGTCATAGCCAGCCACCAATGCATGAAACGCAAGGTGGGGTTATGGATGTTGTTAGTACGGGGAGTCGTACAACTAGTGTTCCTGGAAATCTTTTTCTAAAAACCATCTCGACTGAACTTTCTCAAAGCTTTAGTGGGCTCTAAAGAACATCGGCGATCAAAACCAAGAGCCACACTCAAATCCCTCCAAGAGTAAAAAAACTCTTGGTTGAAAAACCGAAAGTGAATACACTCCCTTTCAGATAAAAGCGTTGTAAGAAACTTTAGGGTAAGAAGATACAAACCTGGTTCATCGACTCACTAGAAGTTGTTCCAGCCAACGGCTTCAAACAATTCTGGGAATTCCTCGAGCATGACCAACTCGATCATTCCCATTCTTACGAGTAGGTCATGCTCGAAGACAAGGGTGAACTCAAACTCCTTCAAGCGCAGCATGTTGACGGCTTCACGCTCCCGGTCCATCTGGAGGACGATGTTGTCCTCGCTCAGGAGCTGCCGAACGTGGTGTGAGGCAGATCTTCTACCCAAGCTGGCTAATCCTGGCTATCCACCTCCATCCAGCTCGAGCCACGGGACAGTGCTGGTGAACTCCCAGCATCATCCTTGCCCGAACGCTTGTTCAGCCTGGCGGAGCATGGGAACGAGGAGAAGAACTTTGACATGCTTCCTGCAAAAGGTTAGCACAACGAATACCAGGAAGACTGAAAATATGGGGTTAGCACAAGTAAAGCAATTCAGTCATTCGGGGATCAGTCGTTCTTGCGGGGATGGAGATCCTCCACAAATAGTCGTTCTTGTGGGATGCAAAGACCACCACAAATACGTTCAAGTTGCAGCACAAAAATCAAGCAAACCAGAATATTTTGTAGTTTTTTCAATGCAAGTGAACCAAACTTGAGAAAGAGCAAGAACTAGAGAGAGAGAGAGCTTCTAAGCAAGAAATTTCATAACTGAATGATGCAAGAAGCAAGGAGGCAAGGGGCAGCATTTATATGCCAAGGGGGGCAGCCGGGCTGGTTCACCCGAACTGGCCATGTGGTGCATGTCCACTTTGCCTCCCACCAGCACAAAGTTTTGACATAGGTCCAACACTAGGGCCTGGGCACTTTGGTGGTTTTTGGTAGGTAAGATGCAAAATTGATATGACCAAAGTGGAAATTAGTGGAGTCACTTCCATGCTGCCATGTTTTGTGGTGATTGAAGAGTGTGCAGCCATGTGAAGTGGGGTGGAAATGTTTTGTGCTAGTTGGTGATGACAAGAAATAAATTGAGCACTTTGGAAAAGGGTAAATATGATGAGAATTGCAAAATGTACCCAATTCAAATAAAATTCAGCATGTTCTCCATTTATTTTTACCATGCCTGCAGTTTTCTGCTCTCTTTCAAATTAATTACAAAAGTGGTTCATTTATTTTGGAAAGGGAAACATGCAGATGCAACGATGAAATTTGGAAGGGAAACATGAGATACATACCCGTTTTCCTCACGGCGAGAGCTCGTGTTTAAAGTCCGCGAGCGGGACTCCTCCTGTCTTCAATGATTTTTTTCATCCTCCGATCCCATAGTGGGTGGTTCGAACCATGCAACCTTCTTCCGCCACACCTTCTTGGTATTCTTTGGTGTCGGTGGCGGTGGAATTGGCTCCTCTGGAGAATTCCATAGGGCTTGTTCCTCCTTGTATCTTCTGATGAGGATGTCCATTTCTTCTGCGCTCATTGGTCCTGTCAACTCGTCCCATTCGAACTGCTCCCCACCGAGTATTTCCAGCTCTCCACTAATGAGTGCTTTCAGGAAACACTCGGCACTTCTCTGCTCCGGAGTGAGTGGTTTTGTCTTCTGCTCCTCTCGAGGTCGGAACTTAAAGAACATCGCCTTTCCATCAATACGGAACGAGATTTCTCTCGTTTCCATATCGATTCTAGCATGGGCAGTGTTCAAAAATGGCCAACCGAACACAAGGGGAAACGAGTAATCGCTCCACATGTCAAGGACAACAAAATCCGTAGGGATGTAGTATCCCCAAATTCGGACCGTCACATTCTTAGTCACTCCCTCGGGGTAGTGGATTCTTGAGTCCGCAAGTTGTACCTGGGCATTCGTAGGAGATAAGGTGGAATAGAGTAACTTTTTAAATAGTACCTTTGACATAATGTTGACGCTGGCTCCTAGATCACAGGTGCATCATCAATGCAACGATTCCAGATCACGCACTGAATGATGGACACTCTGGGATCTTCCTTCCTTTCCAGAGGGGTCTTCGTGATCGCCTTTCTTGCAGCTTTTGGCAGGTATGCCATCCTTGGTATTTCTACCTCGACGTATGAGATGTCACCTGCATGGTTAATACAGATGGTACTATGAGACATCTTACCCTGTCTTGTAGTAACAGCTTTAACTATTTTGATGGAAGGTTCAGGTTGCCCCGGGATCTTCGCTGACTCGGCAACAGGAACAACGGCAGCTAATTGAGCAACTTGAGTTTCTATCATTTTATTGAAGCTCAGTTGACTTTTCATAGTAGAAGAAAATGAATCCAATCTTGAGTCTATGTTTTCCAGGAGTTTGTCGTTATTAGCAAGCTTTTTACTAATATTTTCATTAATTTTACCCTGGCCTAGCACAAGATCTCTAAGTGATGGCTGATTATTAAAATTACTGGAATTGAAATTGTTACCTTGTTGAGACCTCTCGAATGGGAGGTTTGGGCATGAATTCCAGCCTCGATTGTTGTAGTTGTTCGGACGGTACCCATTGTTGTTGTTGGAGTTGTTGATGTAGTGGGCATGCTCTCGCGTTTCGGGGCAGTCATTCCCCGAATCGCCAGCATTGCCACGGACCTCGCACGTCATGCGGGCGTCCATGGCTTGCACCGTTTCTTGAGCAGGGGCCTCCGGTTTCTTCATCAGGGGGTCCATCTTGGCAGCAAGCATGTCTGGAGCTTCAACGTGGTGAACTCCTCGGGTCCATGGTTGGGCACGATCATCGATCCAACCTTGGTTCTTGACCATCTTCTCGATGAGGGCCTTTGTTGGCACTCCTTACGGCCTACAGATAAATCCGCAAGCGGATGGATACCGATGTAGCTTTCACCCGGGAGTATTCCAAGGTATCGATTTCCACGGGGAACGAGAAGTGTACTAATCCTAAACTAAGTTGTACTAGGTAGATGGAGTGGATGAATGAAATGGATGAGCTGCAAAAGGTTAGCACAACGAATACCAGGAAGACTGAAAATATGGGGTTAGCACAAGTAAAGCAATTCAGTCATTCGGGGATCAGTCGTTCTTGCGGGGATGGAGATCCTCCACAAATAGTCGTTCTTGTGGGATGCAAAGACCACCACAAATACGTTCAAGTTGCAGCACAAAAATCAAGCAAACCAGAATATTTTGTAGTTTTTTCAATGCAAGTGAACCAAACTTGAGAAAGAGCAAGAACTAGAGAGAGAGAGAGCTTCTAAGCAAGAAATTTCATAACTGAATGATGCAAGAAGCAAGGAGGCAAGGGGCAGCATTTATATGCCAAGGGGGGCAGCCGGGCTGGTTCACCCGAAGCCTGGATTTGCCCCTGGGAGGCGGTTTCCATGGTCGGTTGCATGGGGACATGCCTTGGGCTGGTTCGGCCGAACCAATCCGTTCGGCCGAACTGGGTTTTCGGCCCAGCAGCGCTCCCCTGCACCGCCTCTCCCTCCTGGACCCTCTGGGCTGCCTTATCTTGGTGTTCTTCGTGCTCTTTTGGCCCAGAGGTGACGTGGCTGTGGTCCACATGTCATGTCCGGTCGCTGCTCAGTTGTCGGTGATGTGTACAGCCTCCCGATCGTGCTCCGCGTCGGGTATGGCTAAGGGGGGTAACCGGCTGAATTGTGTCGTTCGGCCGAATAGGTCATTTCCGGCCCCTATAGCACGTGTTTCTCCATTTTGTACCTGCACAGAGGACAATCACCAAAACTTGTGGAAATAGTCAGTGATAAGCCCTATAGCTATGGTGCGTGTCTCCATTGTGTCTGTTTTATACTTGGTTGGAGGTCGGAAATCGGTCTGTAACGACCACCAACAGCCTTTCCAGCAGCAGGATGCAAATACTCACGGGCGGAGCTCTTAAGCCCATGGTAAAATGTTTGGATCATGAACCAATTCTGCATACCATGGTGAGGACAAGCAGAAATATAGTCCAGGAGGCGTTCCCATGCCTCCGGGATGGTTTCATCTTTTAACTGCTGGAAACTAGCAATTTTATTCTGGAGGTCGTTGGTTTTCCCAAACGGAAAGAATTTTACAAAAATGCGCTAGTGCAATTATCCCATGAATCTATGGCTTCGCGGTTAGTATAAAACCATTGTTTTGCCTTGCCTAATAATGAGAACGGGAATAAACGAAGGCAAATGGCATCAATACTTACTTCACGTGTGGTGAAGGTGTTGCAGATCTCTAGGAAATGTTGAAGATGTGCGTTTGCATCCTCATGTGGCTTGCTACAGACTGGGCTAGCCTGCACCATGTTGATGAGGGCTGGCTTGAGCTCGAAGTTACCATTTCCGATTGGTGGAGCTAGTCTGACTCGCACGTTCTCGCTCGATGGAGCATAGAACTCACAGATCATCTTGCTTGCCATCCTCGATGAAGCCAGGTCAATGACGGGAATGACTAGGTTCATCGTTGAATGAGTTGCTTCTGAGGAGGTACAACACGGGGTCGCACTTTCCTCACAAGAGACTCAGGATTTTCTTGGAAGTTTGACGGTAATTGGAAACCAGTCATGCACTGCTCTGCTTCACAAGACCAATGAAACAGAGCAAGGATAAACCCGCTTGAATAGCGGTATACTCAACAAAGATAGCTCGAGATAAGTGTTTAAAAGTAATCTAGCCAATTGCTTCCCCGGCAACGGCACCATAAATGCTTGTTGACACTTCTTACGATCCAATATCAGGATTGTGAATCCCAGTACTGGTGCAAGGAGTGTTTCGGTGGTTTTCTAATGGCTCAGTAAATCAAATAAATATTCTGCAAGCGCACAGAATTACCGCTGTAGCACTTCACCAGGGAGTAATCTGAGGTATCGTAATTTATATTTCCACAGGGAAGCTTTGGAAAGAGTACTAGCAAACATGTATTCGAGACTATCAGAGAAGGGTAGACTACTAACAAGACAGGGGATAACGGTATTGGATAAGAGTGGATATACCGTGACACAAAGCTCAAGGGTGGTTCGGATAGGAAAGAGAAGGATTAGCTAGTTGGGTGGACAACGAGAAGAGAAAGATGATCCCTAGGTACCATATCTATCTGGGTTACTCGGAGTTAGAGATACAGGGATTGAGAGATCAGCTCTAAGAGATCAAGGTTAGCTCTATTATCTCAACGTCGGGAAACGCAACCAACAACACGCAGAAAAAGATGAGAAGGCGTGTTGCCAATAACTGCTGGAGGCTCCTGTAGGCCGGGACTAACGTGATGGACTACGAAGACCATATAGGGCTGTCACCACCTAACGGCTACCACATTCGTTGCAACGGGGACAATCCAAGGCTACCATCTAGTCTAGGAACCACTCCTACACTATCCAACAACTACTTACTCTGCTACCAAGAGGAAGCAACCCTGTCAATACCCCAGTGACAGTTCACCAGTAATATTGAACATAATCAAAGAACTAGTTAAGACAAAGACTTAAACAGGATCTAGAAGAACAAGAACTACAACCAACTATATTCGAAACACAAAATACTTGCAACTAGAATAAAGTAGAGGCAATGTATAAATAACTCAAACAAGATAACAAAGATAAACTATATTGATAACTCAAAGTCTACAAAAGAAATGGAAAAGATACAAGAGCTTATACCACAGCTTCTGAAGATGACTACGGAACCTCCGAGGCACATCTAGACACAACTCTAACTCCCAACTAAACTATCCTAAGTCTACTAGAACAAAGTGGATATGAGCTCCTTGACTTGAGTGTGTCTTGAACCAGTGAAGGAGTGTCCAATTTATTGTGGTTAAGGTCGGTGGAGGAGGAGTAACCGCCAAGGGAGCCAGGGGTCTGAAACGAACCGGATTCCCAATTACGAGAATCCGACTCCCTGTACCCTTGTGATAGTCCCAGGAACAACAGCTATCACATACAGAACTCATTTCAGCGGAAATCACATCCATACAACGATTAAGACCATCAAACATGTTATAGATACAGAACGGCATGGTACAAGCCCTCTGGGCTAAACGACAAAAGGGAAACAACTACGCAGCGGATAGCTATAAACTTCTGGTGCTTCGGGCCTTCACCTCCACAGGCATCCTTGAGCACAGCGCATAGCCCTCATTTGCATCATCCGTCGTGGTTGATCTTGTACTCGGAGTCTCCTCCTGTGTACCCAAAGATTGTCCCCAAGGAAATGGGACAGGTCCACGTCACCAACCATAATATGCAGCAAAGCTTTATAGTGGCCTATACTAGTAATAAAATATTCAAGGAGTGTAAGCTGGGGGTTTTTCCCTATGCGTGCAGCAGCAACATAACCAAGTTCATCTCAACTCCAAACACCATTCCTCGCAAGCACATACTCTCCCCAAAACGACCCATCAATCTTACAACCACATCGGGCTAGTCCTGCCTCCATAGGTTCCCGCAATACACATCCGCCAACTCCTTTCTCTCACTAGTCGACTCGGTGAGCTCCCTCCCCACCTTGTCTCAACAGCCTCAGCTGGTCCAACCTCTCATAACCCAAATTCAAGGATAAGGTGAGAAAGCAGAATCCCATGCTAATCTGGATGGATCAGATGCAAGATCGTCCATGACCGTGGACACGGCTATACGTATAGTTTTCACTCCACAGAGGTTGTACTCCAGGAACCACCCGGGCTGCGAGCTGGTGCCCCAGCTCGAGACGCAACCCACAACAAAGACCCTATAAAGCAACGGTACCATCCTGCTTCCCTGGGCTCGGGAAACATCCGCACGCTAACATCTACCCTAGGGATGTGATACCTTCCCACCGGGGCCAGTTGGGGGCAGTGGTAGATCAGGGAGACTACGCCGCAGCGAGTCCCCCTTACACATATCAAGCTCGATCCTCCTACAGTCCTGGTACTGCACTAGATAGACTTGCTGGAACCCTCCCCATTCTGGGTAGATGGTGAGCACTGTATTTCCCACGCGGACATCAGAGCTTGATGATGACAAGCTGAAGTCCTGTGCCTGCATGGTGCAGTGGCGGCCCTTTCCCGTCGCCATCAGCGCACACATGATGGGATCACCTGAGAATGTAGGACTAGAGTTGTGAATTACATGAGAATGTTGGTTCGTGGAGGTGCCGAATCATCCCCTTTTAATGTGTGCTGCGATCTGCGAAACCAAACGGTTGGTTCGGCGCCCTGATCAGGGCGTGTTCGTTTCGGTCCTGCCACCCACAACTCACGCCAAGAAGTTCAATCACAACCATCCCAACACATGCAAGCATAGCATTCTCATATATTGGATACTAGGTGGCAAGGATACAAGATAGAAAAAAAAAGGATATTAACAAAGGCAGTGCAGGTTTATCATGCGAGTAAAGTAAAGCGCTAGCATACTAGTTGCATGTCTAATAGGTATTTCAGAGAATGGCTGGGCGTGAACCTGGGTATTGCTCGTCCTTTTCACCAACGCAGTTGTCGTAGTGGTTGTTCTTCCCTTGGTCCTCCGGGATTCCAAGATTCGCGGAAATAAAATAAAGACGGGGACTACTAGCAAGGAAACACCAAAACAGTGATGAAAGAAGACCCAAATAACACCAAACTCTACACTAACGCATAGATCATGGTTTTAGAAAAATATAGAAACTGGTTAAATATTTTTCTGAGCTACGGTTGATTTATTATTAATTTTTCAAGTTTAAATCATTTTCTGAAAATATTAAATAATTTCCGAAAAAAGAAATACAGATAAAAATTAGCCTGCTGACGTCATCATGACGTCATGCTGACGTCAGCAGTGGGGTCAGCCAGGGATGACGTCAGTAGTGGGCCCTGCTGACGTCATCGTTGACTTGGTCAACGTTTGACCGGTCAACGGGTCAAAGTCAAAGTCAGCGGTCAGTGGCCCACATGTCAGTCTCAGTTAGTCTATGATGAGTGGGGCCAGGTTGTCGGCTAGAAAAAGAAAAAGGAAGAAAGGCTCGCGGGCCGGAGATGGGCTGAAAGCGGCTGGGCCGAGTTAGTTCAGGGGGGTCCAAAGGACTTTGGGGAAAACTTTAGGCCCACGAAGCCAAAATGGTTGGACGCTGGCTCGGTGGGCTGGGTCTTTGTACACCGAGAGGAGGGTCCACGGTGGACCGGGTTCACAGGTGCACGGTGCACCGGGCTCATAGGATCAGGTGTGGCCACGCTTGGATTGTCTGCGGCTCGGCTAGCTGGGTGTTGGTGTGGTCCGGCGCGGCGATCGAGAACGGCGGCGCTCGGCCGGAACAGGGGAAGAAAGGGGGAACGTCGTCGGCAGCTCACCACAGGACACGTCGTCGTACGCGGCAGCTTGGGGAAGGTGTGCGAAGCTCCGATGAAGCTCATGCGCCCACGAACGGCTTCGGTCTTGCACTGCTCCGGCGCTCCCATGGGCGGCGGCGCTCCGGCTCTCGGCTCGACGGTGGGGACGCGCTCCGGTCCCTCCTCGGCTCGCTTCCGCTCCTTCTTTCCCTTCTCCACGCTTCTCTACTTCCTCCCCTCTACTCTCCCTCTCGGATTGTTGGCTGGAAAACCCCAACGGGGGTGGCGGCGGCTCAAGGGAAAGAGGTGGCCGGCGGGGTATTTGTAGGGCGGCTACCCTAGGGCTCCGTGGGCACGGACGGCGAGAGATGCTCGGAAGGTTCTCCTGTACACGCGGCGACATCCAGAAGGCCGAGCAGGATGGAGCAGGTAGGTGGAGGCGCTCACGCGCGGAGCACGGGCGGGCGCCCGCGGCTGCGACGCGGTGGGGAAGAAGGGGATTGGGGAAGAGAGAGCTGGCAAGGTGGTCCCACCGGTCAGCGGCAGAGAGAAAAGAAGGAGGCGCGGGTGGTCGGCTGGGCCGATGCTGGGCCGGCTTTGGTGCTGGGCTGGGTTGCTGCGTCGGCTCGGGGAAGAGTTTAGGGTGGTCAAGCGGACTTGGGTTCTGGGATTTGGCCCACGAACAGTTAGTAGGGTTTGACAATTAGTTAGGCTAGTTAGTGTTTGAATTCAAATCCAAAATTTGAATTCAAACCAACCAAAAATCCAACAAAACCCAAACAACTCCAAATCACAACTATTTCATCCTTAGCACTTCAAATCAATTTAATTTGAAATTAAATTGCCTAGGAATTTAGGGAGCAAATAGAAGACACTCTTATATGTTTGTTGGCATGCACAACAATTCACCAAAAATTTTGAAATTCACATTTTTGCATTCAACAAATCCTACGCAATTTTTTTTCGGGATGTTACAGTCTTCCCCCCTCACGAGAATCTTGTCCTCGAGATTTAGGTATACCTAGGGTTCAAACAGGTGTGGGTATTTCTCCCTCAAAACTGACTCTTTCTCCCAAGTTGCTTCCCTCTCTGTGTGGTTACTCCACTGAACCTTGCAGAATGGAATAGATGTGCTCCTTGTCTCTTTAACTGCTCTGTCCAGGATCTTCTCTGGGTACTCCAAGTACTCTAGTGTATCTTGCAAATCCAATGCTTCTGTCCTGACTTCATGCTCTAGCATTCTCAAGCATTTGCATAGTTGCGACACGTGAAACACTGGGTGCACTCCGGCTAGCTCTTCAGGTAGTTCCAGCTCGTAAGCTAACTTCCCGACTCTGGTCAGAATCTTGTAGGGCCCCACAAATCTGGGTGCTAGTTTCCCTTTCACATGGAATCTCTTACTTCCCCTGAGGGGTGACACTTTCAGGTACACGTGATCTCCCACCTCGAACTCGAGGTCCCTTCTTCTCTTGTCGGTGTAACTTTTCTGCCTACTCTGTGCAATCTTCAAGTTCTCTCTAACCTTAGCCACATTCTCTTCTGCTTCCACAATTGAGTCAGGGCCAAAGAAGGTTCTCTCTCCCACCTCTGACCACATAAGAGGTGTTCTGCATTTTTTTCCATATAGGGCTTCAAATGGGGACATTTTCAGACTTGCTTGGTAACTGTTGTTGTACGAGAATTCTGCATAGGAGAGGCTCTTCTCCCAATCCTTGCTATAGGTCAACACACATGCTCTCAGCAGGTCTTCTAGAATCTGATTCACTCATTCTGTCTGACCATCCGTCTGTGGGTGGTACGCTGTACTGTAGTCTATTCTGGTCCCAATCGCCTTATGCAAGCTCTTCCAGAACTGAGCTATGAATTGCGGTCCTCTATCGGATACGATACTCCTTGGTGCCCCGTGCAACTTGAGAATGTTATCCACATATAGTTCTGCTAGTCTGTCCGTTGAGAGCCAGTCCTTGACTGGTATGAAGTGAGTCACTTTGGTCAGTCGATCCAATATCACCCAAATAGCATTGTTTCCTTTCTGAGTGCGGGGTAGTCCGACTATAAAGTCCATACTGATGTCCTCCCACTTCCACTCTGGAATTTCTAGATGTTTCAACAGTCCTGCTGGCCTTTGGTGTTCTTCCTTGATTCTTCGACATGAATCGCACTTGGCGACATATTCAGCTATTTCCTCTCGCATCTTTTTCCACCAGAATCGATCTTTAAGGTCTTGATACATCTTGGTGCATCCTGGGTGGATTGAGTACTTGGACTCATGAGCTTCTGCTAGTATGGTCTTCCGGATATCATTATCTTGTGGTACGCAGATGCGTTGCTTAAGCCATACTGTTCCTTGAGCATCAATACGGAAGTCTGGGGCTACTCCACGTTGAACATCATGAATCAGCTCTTGAATTTCTGGGCAGTCTTTCTGAGCAGTCTTGATGCGTTCTTCTAGGTTGTATTTCACTCTCAACTCTTCTGGTTGCCCTTCTCCTACTACCTCAAGCCTGAGCATGTTCAGCTCCCTAATCAACTCTGGTTGTCCCTCCTCCATCATCAAGTTGTTATGGTAGCTCTTACGACTCAAGGCATCTGCTACTACGTTAGCCTTCCCTGGATGGTAGTGTATCTCTAGGTCGTAGTCCTTGATCAGTTCCAACCATCGTCTTTGTCTCATGTTTAGTTCTGTTGGGGTGAAGAAGTACTTCAGACTCTTGTGATCAGTGTAGATATCACACTTGTTGCCAATCAGATAGTGCCTCCAGATCTTTAAGGCATGTACCACTGCTGCTAGTTCTAAGTCGTGGGTGGGGTAGTTTTCTTCATTCTTTCTCAACTGCCTCGAAGCGTATGCAACCACTTTGCCTTCTTGCATCAGTACACATCCCAGACCTTGTCTTGAGGCATCACAATATACCACAAAGTCTTCCCGGATATCTGGCAGAGTCAACACTGGGGTGGTGGTAAGCTTATGTTTGAGCTCTTGGAAGCTTTCTTCACACTTTTCTGTCCACTTGAAGGGTACATTGTTCTTGAGCAACTCTGTCATTTGCTTGGCAATTTTGGAGAAGTTTTCAATGAATCTTCGATAGTAGCCTGCCAAACCCAAGAAGCTTCTAATTTCTGTGACACTCTTTTGCTGCTGCCACTCGGAGACTGCTTCAATCTTTTCAGGGTCTACTGCTACGCCCTCGGCTGTCAACACATGGCCCAAAAAGGCAACTTTCTCCAACCAAAACTCGCACTTGCTGAACTTCCAAAAGAGTTTGTGATGTCTCAACTTCTCTAGCACTATACGTAGGTGCTCCTCATGCTCTTCTGCTGTTTCGGAGTAGATCAGGATGTCATAAATGAATACCACGACAAACTTGTCTAGCTCTTCCATGAATACCTTATTCATCATGTTCATGAAGTAGGCAGGTGCGTTTGTCAACCCGAAAGACACTACAGTGAACTCATATTGCCCGTATCGAGTCACGAAAGCTGTCTTGGGAATGTCTCCCTCCCTAATCTTCATCTGGTGGTATCCTGATCTCAGGTCTATCTTGCTGAAGTACTTTGCCTTCTTCAACTGATCTAGCAAATCATCAATTCGAGGTAGCGGGTACTTGTTCTTGATAGTCACTGCATTCAGAGATCGATAGTCTACGCACATGCGCATAGAACTATCCTTTTTCTTCACGAACAGTACTAGCGATCCCTATGGGGACGCACTGGATCTGATCACTCCACTGTCTAGCATCTCTTTCAATTGTTTCTTCAATTATTCGAGTTCTTCCACAGACATTCTGTACGGTCTCTTAGCAATTGGCCCTGTGCCTGGTTGCAACTCGATTATGAACTCCACATCACGGTCAGGTGGTAAGCCTGTAGTTCTTCTGGAAAAACATCTGGGTACTCAGACTACTGGCACTCAATGGTCTTTTCCTTTATACTGTACACAAACTTTCTCATGGAAGGCTTCTTGGGTCCTTCTTTTGCTTTCTGCGGCTTAACTGACACCTTCAGACCACTCGGGTGTGTCAACACTACTGACCTGGGTGAGCAACTGATCACTCCCCTGTGAGCTGTCAACCAATCCATACCAAGGATCACGTCAATGCCATCTGACTTCAGCACTATCAGGTCTGCAGAGAATCCAAATCCTCCTAGTTCCATACCAACTGCTAGGCACACTTGGGTGCATCTGAGCTCTCCTAACGGTGAAGTTGTGATTACGGGTCTAGCTCTAGGCTCTGTATGGAGGGACTGTTCCGGAGCAAACTTCGATGAAACGAACGATCCAGTAGCACCAGAATCAAATAGTACCGAAGCTTTTGTGCCATTTACCAAGAACTCTCCGAGTACTACTTCAGGAGCATCCTCGGCATCGTTCTCAGTCAGGTGGTTAAGTCGGCCTCTGATGGCTGAAGGCTGCGGTTGGTTCTTTCTGTTTGGGCACTCAAACGACTTGTGACCTGGTTTTCCACAACCAAAGCAAACAAGAGATGTCTTGTCACCAACTTCTGGGGCGCTGAGCTATTTTTGGCCTCAATTTTCGTAAGCAGGGTAGTTGCTGGCCTTGTTCTCAAAGCTGGTCTTGTTCTCAAAGCTGTTGTTGTCACCAGTCTTGTTCTCAGTGTTTAGGATTGCACTCCTGACAAATCCTATTCCTCCTCGGCTTAAGCTTTGCTGGAATCCCCGGCGGAGCATATTGCTCTGGCCACTTCTCGGTATTTGACTCAACCTGAGGTGGTGCTGTTGCTCGGCTTTTCTTTTCCTGGCTCTCCAAGTGTCTTCTAAGTTAACTCTTTCCTTTTCCACTGCTATAGCTCTGTCAATCATCTCTCAAAGTGAGTTGTGACTGCTGGAAGCGAGTGCCATTCTAAGTCCCCTGTGTAAGCCTCTTTGAAACCAGTCTTGTTTCTTCTTTTCGGTGGTGATTTCTTCCGGGGCATACCTCGACATCTTAGCAAAGTGTCGGGCGTACTCTGTCACTGACATGCTTCCTTGCTTCATGGTTCTGAATTCCATAGCCATCTGTGCCATTACTTGTTCAGGAATGTGATATTCCTTGAACGCTTCGCAGAACTCCAGCCAGGTGATTTGTGTTGGGTTCTCATGAGAGTCACAGTAGCTCTCCCACCAAGCTTTAGCTGCTCCTTCAAGCTGGTGCGCCGCTAGGGCCACACATTCTTCATCCATGTAATCTGTCATGTCCAGCTTGGCCTCGATAGTTCTGAGCCAGTCATAAGCATCTAGTGGCTCATCTGAGTAGTCAAATGTGGGTGCCTTCAATCTGATGAACCATTCAATCCTCATCGGGAGGTCTTCCTCACAGTGACCCTTTTGGTTCTAGTTCAGATCTTCCTGGAGTTGTTGTATTGCCTGTGCCATCTGGGTATTGGCCTATGCCATCTGTTGCATCAGCTGGGTCTGAACAGTCATCACTTCTTCTAGGTTGGGCGGTGTGTTAGGATGTGGCGCATCTCTACCCCTAGGCTGGTTCTGCTGAGGTTCTTCTGCTTGTTCTTCCATTGCAACTTCTTGTTCCTCACCTCTTGCTGTGTTGTTCTCGGGCTGGAACACGCCTGCTATGCATCCATGGTCCATGCCTCTGCTTATGGCAGGTGTTCTTCGCGTCCTCTACCACGACCTCTGCCTCTGTCTGTCATCACTGTCTCCTCTTGCTCAGTTTCCTCTAAACGGGCTAGCAGTCAGTTCGACCTTCTGGTTGTCATTTTCTGAAATTCACGAGCAGGTAGGTGGTGGTCAGGTAGGGTTATAGGCACTGGTAATCTAGTTGTAGGAGTTGCACACATGAAAGCTTGAACACTAACTACACTCAAGGTGAACAGCAAGAAAGCTGCAAGAACAGCCACAAGGACCGAACACTCAATCAAAGCATTACACCTTAGACACTTGTGTTATCTTGAGGCCAACTCCCGAAACCTCGAAGATTAACACTTCTACTCGGCTTAAGATCGTGGCTGATCCAGTGGTGGTCATGGACTACATCTACCTTGGCTCGACGATAAGCACGAGACTATCATCAGCCACTTGGTTAGAGGGTTGTTAGCAGCAAGAGTTAGCAAGGTTAGAAGAGTGAACAATAGCACAAGGTGTGATAAGGAGTAGTTCAAGGTATTTCTTATATCGCAACAGACTTAGTTGGAGCCTCTGTCCTAGTTTTCAGGTCTAGGGCTGCGCACTACGGTCAAGTATGGCTCTGATACCAACTGAAACGAACCGGATTCCCAATTACGAGAATTCGACTCCCTGTACCCTTGTGATAGTCCCAGGAACAACAGCTATCACATACAGAACTCATTTCAGTGGAAATCACATCCATACAACGATTAAGACCATCAAACATGTTATAGATACAGAACGGTATGGTACAAGCCCTCTGGGCTAAATGACAAAAGGAAAACAACTACGCAGCGAATAGCTATAAACTTCTGGTGCTTCGGGCCTTCACCTCCACAGGCATCCTTGAGCGCAGCGCACAACCCTCATTTGCTTCATCCGTTGTGGTTGATCTTGTGCTCGGAGTCTCCTCCTGTGTACCCAAAGACTGTCCCCAAGGAAATATGACAGGTCCTCGTCACCAACCATAATATGCAGCAAAGCTTTATAGTGGCCTAAACTAGTAATAAAATATTCAAGGAAAGTAAGCTGGGGTTTCCTATGCGCAAGCAGCAGCATTAACCAAGATCATCTCATCTCCAAACACCTTTCCTCACAAGCACATACTCTCCCCAAGCCATCCATCAAACTCACAACCACATCGGGCTCGTCCTGCCTCAACAGGTTCCCGCAAATAACATCCGCCAACTCCTTTCACTCGCTAGTCGACTCGGTGAGCTCCCTCCCCACCTTGTCTCAACAGCCTCAGCTGGACCAACCTCTCATAACCCAAATCAAGGATGAGGTAAGAAAGCAGAATCACATGCTAATCTCCGTCGATCCAGATGCGGTCGTCCATAACCATGGACACGGCTATACGTATAGTTTTCACTCTGCAGAGGTTG
>OAMR01000669.1:50250-66394 GCA_900205405.1 Echinochloa crus-galli | reverse complement strand
GGCGCGGCGATCGAGAACGGCGGCGCTCGGCCGGAACAGGGGAAGAAAGGGGGAACGTCGTCGGCAGCTCACCACAGGACACGTCGTCGTACGCGGCAGCTTGGGGAAGGTGTGCGAAGCTCCGATGAAGCTCATGCGCCCACGAACGGCTTCGGTCTTGCACTGCTCCGGCGCTCCCATGGGCGGCGGCGCTCCGGCTCTCGGCTCGACGGTGGGGACGCGCTCCGGTCCCTCCTCGGCTCGCTTCCGCTCCTTCTTTCCCTTCTCCACGCTTCTCTACTTCCTCCCCTCTACTCTCCCTCTCGGATTGTTGGCTGGGAAACCCCAACGGGGGTGGCGGCGGCTCAAGGGAAAGAGGTGGGGGTATTTGTAGGGCGGCTGCCCTAGGGCTCCGTGGGCACGGACGGCGAGAGATGCTCAGAAGGTGCTCCTGTACACGCGGCGACATCTAGTCGGCCGAGCGGGACGGAGCAGGTAGGTGGAGGTGCTCACGCGCGGAGCACGGGCGAGCGCCCGCGGCTGCGACGCGGTGGGGAAGAAGGGGATCGGGGAAGAGAGAGCTGGCAAGGGGGTCCCACCGGTCAGCGGCAGAGAGAAAAGGAGGAGGCGCGGGTGGTCGGCTGGGCCGATGCTGGGCCGGCTTTGGTGCTGGGCTGGGTTGCTGCGTCGGCTCGGGGAAGAGTTTAGGGTGGTCAAGCGGACTTGGGTTCCGGGATTTGGCCCACGAACAGTTAGTAGGGTTTGACAATTAGTTAGGCTAGTTAGTGTTTGAATTCAAATCCAAAATTTGAATTCAAACCAACAAAAAATCCAACAAAACCCAAACAACTCCAAATCACAACTATTTGGTCCTTAGCACTTCAAATCAATTTTAATTTGAAATTAAATTGCCTAGGAATTTAGGGAGCAATTAGAAGACACTCTTATATGTTTGTTGGCATGCACAACAATTCACCAAAAATTTTGAAATTCACATTTTTGCATTCAACAAATCCTACGCAATTTTTTTTCGGGATGTTACAGGGGCTCCCCGGGCAGTTTGGCCGAATGGAATGGTTGGCCGAACCGACCAGTTCGACCGAACCGTCCATCCGGCAGCGCCTCAATCTCACAATCCTGATCTTCTCCTGGAGGCGGTTGTGCAGTTGGGGCGGTTCAGCTGAAGGCCCCCAGTTCAGCCGAACTGGGCCTGGCCCTTGGTCGGCCTCCGCTGCACCGCCTCTGGTCCTGGACCTCCTGGGATAACTTGTATGTGATGGTCTTCAGCTGATTTGGCCCAGGGATGACGTGGCGGTGATGTACGTGTCTTGCACGATCATCCCGGTTGTGCTTCGCTTCGTGTACGTCCAACGGGGGTAACCGGCTGAATCGTGTCGTTTGGCCGAATCAGTCAATTCTGACCCCTATAGCACGTATTTCTCATCAGTGTATGTAGACAAGTAAAACACACCAAAACTCGTGGAACTTTATTAGATATAAACCTAGCTACATGGAATGTCACATATAGCCTCTTTTATTCCTGAGTATTGGTGGTCGAAAACGTGCCGTAACGACTGCCAACAAGCTCCCCCAAGCTTAGACCTTTGCTCGTCCTCAAGCAAAGATAAAGACTTAGGCTCGGCTCCATCAACTGTTGACACTTCTTATGATCCAATATCAGGATTGTGAATCCCAGTACTGGTGCGAGGAGTGTTTTAGTGGTTTTTCAAATGGCTCAGTAAAATAAACAAATATTCTGCAAGCGCACAGAATTACTGCTGTAGCACTTCACCAGGGAGTAATCCAAGGTATTGTAATTTATATTTCCACAAGGAAGCTTTGGCAAGAGTACTAGCAAACAAGTATTCGAGACTATCAGAGAAGGGTACACTACTAACAAGATAGGGGATAACGGTATTGGATAAAAGTGGATATACCGTGACACCTAGCTCAAGGGTGGCTGGGATAGGAAAGAGAAGGATTAGCTAGTTGGTAGGACAACGAGAAGAGAAAGAGGATTCCTAGGTACCTTGTCTATCTGGGTTACTCGGGGTTAGAGATACAGGGGTTGAGAGATCAGCTCTAAGAGATCAAGGTTAACTCTGTCTCAACGTCGGGAAACGGAACCAACAACATGCATAAAGGGATGAGAAGGCGTGTTGCCAATAACTGTTGGAGGCTCCTCTGTGCTGTTGGCGGTCGTTACGGCCTGCTTTCCGACCTCCAACCGAGTATAAAATAAACACAACGGAATGACACACCACAGCTATAGGGTTTACTTCTGATTAATTCCATGAGTTTTGGTGTTTATTCGATTCCAGGAGGCATATGACTGAAGTTGAGGCAAAAAAGCACATGGAGTGATGAGTTAGGTCGAATCCCGAGATTCGACCGAACTCCATCCTTGAACCCGGGACATGCCACAACATGAAACCCAACAGAACCCCAAGCTTGGATGGACTGCCACAGCTGCCATCAACACAAACCCAGTAAACCAGAGGCCCAAGTCCAAGCCAACGAAAGCCCGCCAGTCCACCGGAGGCCTCCAACTCAGTCCAAACCAAAGTGCCGACCTACAAACGGCCTCAAGAGCTGGACCAACACGTGATGGAAGCAAAGGCGTTGCAGCAGTGGGCCAGGCCCAATTCGACCGAATGGTAGGGTTCGGACGAATCCAAGAATCGCCTCAAAACCGACCCTGAGCAAAGATCCAGGCCGTAGGACTCAAGGTCGGTGCACGTGGTAGTTTGCCCGAACTCCCTGGTTCGGCCGAACCAAGGGATTCGGCCGAATCAGCCCGGCATCGCCTCCCACTTCCTTGCATGCTACTCTACCTCCCACCGACCCTGGCCAGCTATAAATGGAGGTCCTCGGCCCTTGCATCAAACACACAACACAAGAGGAGAGTCCCTTAGTGAAGCTCTGCCACTTTCATACTTAGAAGATAGGGAGAGAGGAGAGGTGAGCGTCCCGGAGAGGAGCCGGAGTGTTGGCCCCTCTTCCTGCTGTACCTCTACGGATGTGGCTTAGCTTCGAGTGACATCCGGCTCGTGTCTGGTAACTTTTGTATTTCTCTCTGATTAATTGAGCATTCAGTTCTTACTTTTATATACTTGCTGGTTCTTCGTTCAATGCTTAGTTGATTGGTATAACTGTATACTGGTTGCTTGGCTTGGGTGCTTGTCTTTCTATAGGAGATAAGTATTAGTTGACTAGTGTAGGCACGGTGCCTAGTATTGAGGCTAACTTAGTTCACCCCTGAGTCTGCGGAGGTGGTAGTCGTTAGGTGGTGACAGCCCTATACGGCCTCCGTAGTCCATCACGTTCGTCTTGGCCTGCAGGACCCCAGTGCAGGATAGATCACACCCCTCTCTCATCCCTTTCTATGTGTGGTAGGTTCTGCTGTCCCGAAGCAAGTATCTAGTTGTACCTTCTGACCCGCTCAGTCAATCAGTAGAATGCTTCTACCAGGCTCGTGCCCTCTCTACCCTCTTATTGCTTCTCTTCCCTCTTTGTTGTTGTCATCCACTTCATCCACTCCATCCCATTACCCTTGGACAACTTAGTTTAGAATTAGTTCACTTCTTGTTCCCCATGGAAATCGATACCTTGGAATACTCCCGGATGAAAGCTACATAGGTATCCGTCCGCTTGCAGATTTATCTATAGGCCGTACGTAGTGCCAACAAGCTTTCTGGCGCCGTTGCCAGGGAACGGTAGCTGTTCTGATCCCGAACCAAAGTTGTCCGTGTACCCCCATCATCCGCCATCCATATGGATTCCACTCTTACCTTACGTCAACATTTGGCTCCAAAGGGTGATTTTTTGGAGCCTCCACCGTCATCACATCCCATCCACACATCCGGCTATGAGCTGCGTCCCAGCTTCATAGCCATGGTTCGAGAGCACACATTCTCAGGAACGAATGCTGAGAGCCCATACACGCATTTGCGTGAGTTTGAGCAACTCTGTTTGTGTCTCGTCATTGCGGGCATGACACAAGAGACACTTAAATGGAAGTTATTCCCGTTCTCATTGATGGGAGGAGCAAAGAAATGGTACTCTCTAGCTGTCAGAAATATGGAAGGGAGTTGGGAAACCCTTAGAAATAAATTCTGCCTAAATTTCTTCCCAAGTTCCAAGGTAGCCAACCTCCGAATCAAAATTCTTACCTTTAAACAATTAGAGGGAGTATCGTTAGGAGCAGCGTGGGCTCGTTTCAAGCAATTGCTGGCCTCAGGACCGGACCTAAGCCTTCCAGAACCTGTTGTTCTACAACACTTCAGTCTTGGCCTCTGTCCCGTAGCCACCACTTTCTTGAACTCTGCTTCAGGAGGGTTGTTCTCTCATATGATTCCTAGTGAAGCGAGGGTCATCCTACATCGTATCCTGGACGACACTCCCTACACCGGAATCTATGATGAACTCCCCGATGAAGAGAAGCAACCTGAGACTGAACCTGAAGAGCCTATACACCCACAATCTAAATCAATCAGCTCTTCCATTCCATTAGAACCCGAAGCTCATTTCGAACCACAACCATACTCTAGCCAGGACCATTATGATCCACTCTACACCACTCTCTATGATTTTGACGATGATCTATTCGATGACATCGGGAGTGCAGCACGTTTCCCATTGGAACAACGTGTAGAGCAAAAAGATCAACCTCCCGACAAGGAAGAACTCGAATATCAAAGAGAGTACTTAGGACGTCTCTCTGCTATCATGAGTCGGGAATGGCTAGAAGAGGCTAAAGCCTCGACCGAGGTCGTTAAAATGCCAAAAAGGATCCGAAGGATATTTTGCAAAGTCATGGGCATAGACAAGGAAATCGGGCACGACCCGAGCCTCGGAGTCAACATAATCACTAGCTCTTTGGTGCGAGCTCAATTCCCCGATGAACCATGGTCATCATCTCAGAACAGCCTAAGGTTCACACTGGGAAGAATCCTTGACTGTTTGAGGATCTTACGGGTCACACCCATTCAGATTAGCGACCCTAAACTGTTCCTGGATTTCCATGTCTTTGACCTACCATCTCAGAGGAAGATATCCAATTCTTTACAGGGGAAGAGGAAACTCAACCTCCAATCAAGCTCAATCCAATTGAAACTCCAAAACCATCTCCAATCGAGCTAAAACCTCTTCCTCGTGGATTAAAGTACGCTTTCCGACTCGGGGACAAGCAAACTCCAGTGATTATTAGTGACAAGCTATCCGACCTAGAAACCCAACAACTGCTCACTATCCTGGAGAGGAATCGAGCGGTCTTAGGATATTCACTCCAAGATCTGACAGGGATCAGTCCTAACCTATGTACCCATCGAATCCCAATTGATTGTGAAGCGACACCATCTCGGGAACCTCAAAGACGGTTGAACAATGCCATGAGGGAGGTCATGAAAAAGGATGTTCTCAAACTCCTTCACGTAGAGATCATTTATCATGTCCCTAATAGTGAATGGGTTAGTCCTGTTCAAGTTGTTCCTAAGAAGGGAGGAATGATGGTTGTGCGTAATGATAAAAATGAGCTCATCCCGCAGCGCACCGTCACTGGTTGGCGTATGTGTATCGACTATCGTCGACTCAACAAGGCCACCAAGAAAGACCATTTCCCCCTTCCATTCATAGATGAGATGCTTGAACGGTTAGCAAAACACACTTTCTTCTGCTTCCTTGATGGTTACTCTGGATATTACCAAATTCCAATCCATCTAGATGACCAGAGCAAAACCACCTTCACATTCCCCTATGGGACGTATGCCTATCGGCGGATGTCCTTCGGGCTATGTAACGCACCCGCCTCTTTTCAATGTTGCATGATGTCCACCTTCTCTGATATGATCGAATAGATTATGGAAGTGTTCATGGACGATTTCTCAGTTTATGGGAAGACCTTTACCGAGTGTCTGAAAAATCTGGACAAGGTCCTCCAGAGATGCCAAGAAAAGCACCTCATCCTAAACTGGGAAAAGTGCCACTTCATGGTGAGAGAAGGGATTGTCTTAGGACATAGGGTGTCGGAACGTGGAATCGAAGTAGATAGAGCAAAGATAGAAGTCATTGAGCAACTTCCACCTCACACTAACGTTAAGGGGATCCGTAGTTTCCTTGGCCATGCCGGATTCTATAGGCGTTTCATCAAAAACTTCTCCCAGATCTCTAGGCCTTTGACCAATCTCTTAGCCAAGGAAACCCCTTTCATCAAAACGCTTACTGGCCCCCAGCTCAAGTACGCAACCACGGAGAAGGAACTCTTAGCGGTCGTGTTTGCTATAGACAAATTCCGGTCCCACCTAGTTGGGGCCAAGGTCATAGTCTATTCAAACCACGCCGCTCTAAAGTACCTTATGACCAAAAAGGATGCGAAACCGAGACTCATCCGCTGGATCCTTCTACTCCAAGAGTTCGACATTGAAATAAGGGATAAGAAAGGAGTAGAGAACTCAGTGGCTGACCACTTGTCTCAAATGCAAGTCCCGTCTGATCTTCCAATTGATGATTATTTACGGGACGACACGCTCCTTAAGGTCACCACCATTGATCCATGGTATGCCAACATAGTGAACTACATGGTGACAGGGTACATCCCACTAGAAGAAAATAAGAAGAGACTGGCTAATGAGAGTCGACTCCATCTCTGGGACGACTCGTACCTATTCAGGGTATGTAGCAACGGACTCCTCAGAAGATGCGTACCTGCACATGAGGCATATAAGATCCTGGAGAGGTGTCATGCAACCCCATACGGAGGCCACTATGGCGCATTCCGGACCAATGCTAAAGTCTGGCAGTGTGGATTTTACTGGCCCAACATGTATGAAGATGCTAAAGCATTTATCATGCAATGTCCACGCTGTCAAAAATATGGAAACATAAACACTAGAGATGCAATGCCACTCACCAGCATTCTCCAAGTAGAAATCTTTGATGTTTGGGGAGTGGACTTCATGGGTCCTTTCCCGAACTCAGAGGGCTGCAAATTCATTCTAGTGGCGGTTGACTACGTCTCTAAGTGGGTGGAAGCCTTGCCATGTGTGGCCGCTGACTCCAGGAGCGCAAGACGAATGTTCCACGGAGTTATCTTCCCTCATTTTGGCGTCCCTAGGATAGTCATCAGTGACGGCGGCTCCCACTTTATTGATGCAGCTTTCCGTAGGTATCTCTCAAGTTTGGGGGTGTAACATAATGTACCCTTCCAATCATTTTGTTTTCAATAGTTTGATTAATAAAATAAAGTTTGAGTTGAATGAATAAAAGTGACGCTCCGGAAAAGTCTATGAACGAGATGGGTAAGCACTAGAAGCACAAGCTCCCAGATGCACTCTGGGCATACCGTACGGCTTATAAAACACCCATAGGAATGGCCACATATAAAATAGTCTTTGGCAAGACCTGCCACCTACCAGTAGAAATGGAGTTCAAAGCTCACTGGGCCATTAGGAAGTGGGGTATGGACCTTCCAGTAGCTGGCCTTAAAAGGCGTATTCAGCTGGCAAAGTTAGATGAGATGAGAGAGCAAGCATATCATAGCTCCCGGCTATACAAGGAACGGACCAAGAGATGGCATGACAAAAGGATCAAGGTCAAAACATTCAAGCCGGGAGACAAAGTCCTCATCTTCAATTCTCGTGTCAAGCTTTTCGGTCATGCGAAGCTTAGAAGCAAATGGGACGGCCAGTTCAAAGTAATTAACGCTGCATCTCACGGGGCCATCACATTGCAAAGTGAGGACGGAAATACCTTCAAGATCAATGGACAGCGGTTGAAATTCTTCCTAGAACCAGAACCTCCACCACTCAATGACTTAGACGTCATCGAGTTAGTGGAGCTCTGAAACCCGTCCATAAAATTTGGCCCAAATTCTTCAAATCCAAACCTTTCTGGGCCAAAACCACCTCAACACTCGCACCCACGACAAAAGACACAAGACTTGACTTGGCCCGCACACCAGGAGGCCTAGGGGCCAGTTCGGCCGAACCAGGCCAATTCGGGCGAATTGGCCAATTTGCCCGGACCCTAGGGTTCGGCCAAATTAACCCCGCTGTACCTACGTGCGGATAATCACTTCCAAACTCATCTACAGTTGATAACACCCCGTGTCTTGCGAGGAAAACGTCGGGGAGGTCATTTTTCGATCGGGAATTCCTTGATGAAAACAGAGAGACCCTTGTCTTCTCTCGGCACTCCCTCGACAGAAACAAACTCCTGCCTCCTAGCCACCATGGCCTCCTCGTAATCCTCCAAGGATCAGTCCTTAGCCAAGGGTCAAGCCTAGCAAGCCGGTTCGGTGGATCCCCGCAAGCTGAGCAGGCCATGTGCCTCGCCGCTGTCGACCCGTTCTCTCTGAATAGAGGACGGCGCGGGAGGACACCCACGCGCAGCCCGATGGGTCGAGCTGACTCGTCGCGTTGGTCGCTTACGAACCGGTCGATGTTCGACCCATTCATGACCACCGGTGCGATTGTTAAGGTGAAGCCCCCTCGTTCGGCCTCGCCGGTGCGTCCCACCACAGGACAACTGCGGATGAGGTCGACATCCACGAGGAGGCTAAACCTTGACATGTTGCTGCCAGCGCCTAAGGAAGAAGGGGCAAAGATACCGGAGAGCCCTCCACGGTTCAGCATCAAGGGCGAACGTACCCCCACCGAGTACGAAAATGTGTTGATCCCGCCGCTGAATCGGGACGAGCTGGGACTGGAAGAGTCCTCCTAGTCTACCCCTCCTCGGCGGCAACCGAAGCTGAGGCGCCACAGGCAGCCTCCGCCCATCAAGGGTCTACCGGGATAGATGGAGTTCTCCGAAGAGGAGGACGAGGAGGATGAAGAAGAAGAGAAGCCGCTCACTCTGGAGGGCCTGAAGGAAGAACTGGCGCAAGCGCGCCAGAAAATAAACAACCTGGAGGAGAAGGTTGCAGAGTGCGAGCTGGGACGGATGGAGACGGAGGACAAGATGGAAGTCCTCCGCAAGGGCCTGTCCGCTAAAATCAAGCGGGTCGCCAAGGCCACAAGACACTTGGACCTTTACGACCCACCTGTAGAATAGTGTCATGCGGTCATTAGTTTAGTTCGTTAGTTTGATTTAATCTCATTCATTTGCCTTCTTTAGAATAATGTTTAGAGGTGCTCTGATTTATTTCCCTTTCCAAACATTTGTTTCCAATAGTTTGATGAATAAAATAAAGTTTGAATGAATAAAAGTGACGCTCCGGCTGGTGCATTTGAGCCATCTGGAGTATGCCTTGCTTAACACAAGAGATGCACGAGTATAGGAACAGGGAGAGAGACGAGGATGCGCACAGTGGCCAGTTCGGCCGAATTAGGTGGTTCGGGTGAACTGGACAGTTCAGCCGAACCATCCAGTTCGGCCGAACCAGTCTGACTCGCCCCCTTCACGCACCTGCACACTGGTTTGCACTCCTTACCCCTGTCCATCTTTTTTGTGTTGCCACGTTTCAAATTTTAAACATGCTCACATCATTTAAATATAACGTTCTCGGTTTTTCTTTCATGCCATGAAGTCTGTTTATTGTTCGTTTCAAATTAAGTATCCACATGTCTGTGAAATCTTTCATGTTAGGACCCCCTGGTCTAAGTTGTTGATGTTTGTGATATGTCTTGATAAAACAAACCACATGTTCATTCCATCATTCGGGAGAATTTATTTTGAAAACTTAAAACTGTACCCTATCCTTTCATCCTATGCATACAATTACCTCCTTCCACTTCACACATTTGCTTGAGAGATCATCCCCTGAAAAAGCTTGTCTTGACCAATATAAAGTCTTGTCGAATTCTGAGTCCCTAGAGATAGTCCTATTGCCCAGATCATTTGCAAGCATATATCTATCATCAGAGTTGCATTAGAAGCCCTTATGCCTTGTTGATAACCTGAAAAAAAATAATAAAGGACTCATGAAAGTCCAATGATTCGAAAGAAAGAATTCTCAAAAGGGGAAAGACGAAAAAAAGAAAGGGGTCACGAGGCGGAGGACAAACAATGAACTCTTCATCTCAAACTTGCAAATTGATCGAAGGCAATTGACACACCTCTAGGAACCAGTCTTGGACTCGACAGAAATATATATCTTGATAAGATCACCACCTGAGAGACAAAGAGAAAACACATAAAGAGAGAGTGAGTGAAAAGGAGTGACTCCAGAGAGTGTGATAATACTATGGATGAAAGGGCAAGGGTCATTTATTTGCAAAAATTAGAAAACCCCGAATGCAGGATGACCAAGATGGATCTTGTTGTAAGAGCCATTCCGTTCATCAACCGCCCGAGACCCAGGGAGTAGCCACTTCAAATCCACAGGTATGGAGAAACGTTTGAAATAAACAATACACATTTGTTCATATCATGAAAGAACCCTTATCTTAGTCTTGCTCTTGTTTTAATTCTTTACTCGAGACGAGCAAAGATCTAAGTTTGGGGGAGCATGTTGGCTGTCGTTACAGCCTGGTTTCCGACCTCCAACCGAGTATAAAATAAACACAACGGAATCACACACCATAGCTATAGGGTTTATTTCTGATCAATTCCACGAGTTTTGGTGTTTATTCGATTCCAAGAGGCATATGACTAAAGTTGCGGCAAAAAAGCACATGGAGTGATGAGTTCGGCCGAATCCCGAGATTCAACCGAACTCCATCCTTGAACCCGGGACATGCCACGACATTAAACCCAGCAGAACCCCAGGCTTGGATGGACCACCACAGCTGCAATCCACACAAACCCAGTAAACCGGAGGCCCGAGTCCAACCCGATGAAAGCCCGCCAGTCCACCGGAGGCCTCCAACTCAGTCTAGACCAAAGTGGCGACCTACAAACGGCCTCAAGAGCTGGACCAACACGTGATGGAAGCAAAGGCGGTGCAGTGGTGGGCCAGGCCCAATTCGGCCGAATGCTAGGGTTCGGCCAAAACCAAGAATCGCCTCAAAACCGACCCTGAGCAAAGATCCAGGCCGTAGGACTCAAGGTCGGTGCACGTGGTAGTTCGGCCGAACTCCCTGGTTCGGCCGAACCAAGGGATTTGGCCGAATCAGCCCAGCATTGCCTCCCACTTCCTTGCATGCTACTCTACCTCCCACCGACCCTGGCCAGCTATAAATGGAGGTCCTCGGCCCCTGCATCAAACACACAACACAAGAGGAGAGTCCCTTAGTGAAGCTCTGCCACTTTCATACTTAGAAGATAGGGAGAGGAGACAGGTGAGCATCCCGTAGAGGAGCCGGAGTGTTGGCCCCTCTTCCCGCTGTACCTCTACGGATGTGGCTCAGCTTCGAGTGACATCCGGCTCGTGTCTGGTAACTATTGTATTTCTCTCTGATTAATTGAGCATTCAGTTCTTACTTTTATATACTTGCTGGTTCTTCGTTCAATGCTTAGTTGATTGGTATAACTGTATACCGGTTGCTTGGCTTGGGTGCTTGTCTTTCTATAGGATATAAGTATTAGTTGACTAGTGTAGGCGTGGTGCCTTGTCTTGAGGCTAACTTAGTTTGCCCCTGAGTCTGCGGAGGTGGTAGTCGTTAGGTGGTGACAGCCCTATACGACATTTCTAGCCCATCACGTTCGTCTCGGCTTGTAGGATCCCCTAGTGCAGGATAGTTCACAACCCTCTCTCATCCCTTTCTGTGTGTGGTAGGTTCTGCTGTCTCGAAGCAAGTATCTAGCTGTACCTTCTGACCCCCTCAGTCAATCAGTAGAGTGCTTCTACCACGCTCGTGCCCTCTCTACCCTCCTATCGCTTCTCTTCCCTCTTTGTTGCTGTCATCCACTTCATCCACTCCATCCCATTACCCTTGGACAACTTAGTTTAGAATTAGTTCACTTCTCGTTCCCCGTGGAAATCGATACCTTGGAATACTCCCGGGTGAAAGCTACATCGGTATCCGTCCGCTTGCGGATTTATCGGTAGGCCGTAAGGAGTGCCAACATTGGCCGGGAGTAACGTGACCGTATAGGGCTGTCACCACCTAATGGCTACCACCTCCGTTGCAATAGGGACAATCCAAGGCTACTGTCTAGTCTAGGAACCACTCCTACACTATCCAACAACTACTTACCCTGCTAGCAAGAGCAAGCAACCCTGTCAATACCCCAGTGAAAGTTCACTAGTAATATTGAACAAAATCGAAGAACCAGTTAAGACAAAGACTTAAACACGATCTAGAAGAACAAGAACTACAACCAACTATATTCTAAACATGAAATACTTGCAACTAGAATAAAGTAGAGGCAAAGTATAAATAACTCAGACAAGATGACAAAAATAAACTATATTGATAACTCAATGTCTACAAAAGAAATGGAAAAGATACGAGAGCTAATACCAGAACTTCTGAAGATGACTCCGGAACCTCCGAGGCACAACTCGACTCAACTCTAACTCCCAACTAAGGGAAAATTGGTTTTGTAGCACTGAAAGATCACAACTTCCGGAAAATACCACTAAAAGACGGCGTCCCCGTAAAATACCATCGAAAGATGTAAATGTTAACCAAAAATAGCACTTTGTTAGTTTTCAGCAACATGTCCGTTAACTTGGACAAAAATACCCCCAAAGGTTTACAATACACCACAGGACAGAAAAATAAACACTGGTCTCATTCTGACAGAATTTGAACACAAATAATTGACCGTTGCAACACACACACTTAATATAGTAGGGAAACACATTAACAGGTGGTTCATGCCAACACATTAAAGGTAGCACATGCACATGAACAAGTGTTCTGGTTCCATTGTCTTAAGAAAATAACAAGGATTCAACAATGTCTCAATTCACAACATAGCACAACATTAGCTTAATCAAGGACTAGTTTATGATGACCCTCCTAGCAATGCCTCCTAGTGATATATTCAGTTGTGCTGTCATTCTTCTGGTTGTTGGTCCAGGACTTGTTGGAGTAGAAGTAGAAGATGTCATTCTTCTGGTTGTAGGTCCAGGACTTGTTGGAGTAGAAGTAGAAGCTGTCATTCTTCTGGTTGTTGTCCCTGGACTAAGTGGTGCTTGAGTGACCAAGGAGGTAGATGTGCTTGCTGTACCAGACTTCTTTGATTTTTTAGAAACATTCTTGCCCTTTGATGTAGAAGTCTCTCCTTTCCTTTTCCTGTAAATCAACAATTTAATCAAGTTTTCACCAAGTACAGTAACAAAAAAATTCAGCGCCAGATTTGGTATGAGCTTCATGTTACCTAGATTTGGTAGGAAGTGAAGGTGGTAATTCAGCGCCAAGTTCAGTAGGTGGCTCACGGAATCCCTTCTCAATATGACCAAACTGGAAGCATCTTTTGCATTGGTAAGGTCCCCTTTTCCCTGGCTCACCTCTACTCTTGGTCCTTTTCACTCTTGGTCTACCAGTAGCCCTTTCTAGTTTTGGAGGCAACATCTCAAACCCAGGGTCAATCACACTCCATTGTGACTTGCCAACCATTGGGTTCACTTCAAACTGATAGGTAGCCTTAAATCGATCAAGTGAGTAGTAATGATGCACATAGTCCTCAAGTTTAACCTTTCTCAACGAACATATGAAAGATACAGCATGGGTGCAAGGTTTACCAGAAATCTGCCACTGACCACATGAGCATGTTTTCATGTCAAGGTCAACAGCATGTCTCCAAGGATGATTGTCTTTGGTCAATCCAGATACCTCAGCCTTAAGTCCACCACTCCCTGTGATCGTGTACTTCAAGTTTCTACTCTTCATATTCAGCTCATTGATAACACATTTAAGAATTGGCCCTTCAAGTCTTTGAGCTATGGCCTGCCTCGTAGCTATCTTTTCCATGATCATCTCTCTAATTGTGTCCATGAGGGAATCAACAGGAAAACCTTTGCATTCCTTAATCTAGTTGTTGAAGCACTCTGATATGTTGTTATTCACATAATCAACCTTGCACTCCCCTGAGAACTTGGCTCGTGACCAGATCTGTTTGTGTTCTGATTGCAAGTAAGGAATGCAATCTGGACAGTTTTCAGCAATTCTATCCCAAAGCCACTGATGCCTCCGAACAGTACATGCCCAAGCACATGGCCACATGTATTTTAACACATCTCCTTCAAAATGTTTCCTGAAATTTTGCATGAGATGTCTAAAACACTATCTATGCTCAACTTCATTCTGGAAGACTTTGTGCACTGCTGTCTCTAAACCTTTGCAAGCATCTGTGTGTATTGTGAGTCCAGGTGGAGTCCCAATTGCTCTCTTCAACTGCCTCAAGAACCAAGTCCAATCAGCTTTTGTCTCCTTGTAAAAAATCCCATATGCAACCGGGTACATCCAGTTATGCCCATCAATTGTTGTTGCTGCTGCTAGCTGTCCATTATATTTACCAGTGAGGTGAGTTGAGTCAACTCCAAGATATGGCCGGCATCCAACAAGAAACCCATCCACACATGCTTTGATGGCCACAAACATCCTAGAGAAATAGACCCGTCCATCTTTCTTCTTCTTGCAATCTATCTCTACTATACTTCCAGGACATGTAGCTTCCAACTCTGCTTTGAAACTCCATAAATTTTTGAAACTATCCTCCTAAGTTCCATGGATTCCATGCCGTGCAAGTTGCATTCCTTCCCACACCTTGTTATATGATAGCATGATTGGGAATTGTTGTTCAAGCTGCAATTTCAATTTCTTTGTTGTAATGGATTTGTCAGACCTAAGTATATCTTTTGCCCTGTCAGCAATCCAAACTTTACTAGCCTCCGTACCCTTCACATGGCTTGTGCTAGCACATGTATGACCTTTTGAAATGGAGACAATCTGAAAATAAGAGACAAAAATCAGCAATTTGGACATATCTGAATTGTTATGCAAATATGACTGAAAAGGGTATACAACATATCTGAATAAAGCTGAAAATATGAAGAAAACACATGAAAGCACACATATACCATGAAAGTGGGGCAACCAAGAAGTTTCTTTGCGTGGACTTTCCAATCACACTCTGAATCTGCACATCTTGCCCTATACCTTGTTTTGTCACTATGCTCCACAACTGTATGAAACTCCCTTTTAATGGCATATTGCTCGATGATCAGCATGAAGGAGGTTTTGTCAACAAATGTGGATCCTACCTTTATCTCCGGGTTGTCTCTGTCATAGGTAGTGTGTGCAAGATATCCAGCATCCTTAAGCATAGTGACTTCATCACTTGGTACAGCATCAGGGTCTATTTCTTCACATACCTTCCCTTTCTTCTCCATTTTCTTCTTTTCCTGTTGCACTTTTGCACTACTTTCTCTTTCTGGTACATTTTGTTGCTTCTTGAAATACCGCCATTCCTCATCAGCTCCAGTAGGATCATCTCCCTCAGGGTCAAAACCAGGCTCCATATAGTGCTCCTTCTCTTCTTCCTCTACTCTAGCAGGACCAGCTGCTGTAACCCCAAGTTCTGGATCATCTAACCATTCTAGACCTTCATATTCTGCAGCTACAACTCGACTTGGGGCATGTGCCAAATCACCCTCATATGTGGCTAGAACTTGCAGCTCATTACCTTCATCTACCACTTGGCTTTGATCCTCAACGTCAACATGAACATCAAAATTAACATGATCACACCTATCAATCGTCATGATGAACTTCACAATCTTTGAAGCTCTCAACAAGCTTAGAAGCTTCTGATCAGTACCAAGGCGGCTTGTTTGACCATTTGAATCCACAAACCAAAAATTTGCCTCCTGATAACTTGCCCAAGTAAAGTGTTTGCAAACATCTTTCTCCATGTCAATGATAGAGTACTCTTCTGAATCTAGCCACCACTCCAAAGGTCTCCCCTTGTGATACACAACTCGACCATCCTCAATACTTGAGAAGGAGCAAACATCAATCACTACTCTACAAGCATTGTTGTCATCCATCCTGAAATAGTAGTAGTGCAGAAATTAACAACACTGCCCATACATCTGACCCATTTGTTGCAATTGCCACACATTCAGTTCTGACCAAACACAATCCAATAGCAAAATCGATGCACAAATCTAACAAAAATCCGTATTTTGCAACTAACTTGAATGTACAACTAATCCTCAATCAATCATCTGACAAACAATGCACTGTAATAGAGCTAGGGTTTGGCCTTACCCTTCGGGGATCTCGAGTGGATGCATCTGAGGTCGTATGGGGACATAGGTCCATGGGCGCCGGCC
>OAMR01000669.1:33068-49484 GCA_900205405.1 Echinochloa crus-galli | reverse complement strand
AGGCATTAACTTAAATACTATTAAGTATCTGAAAATGTCAATGATAGAGTACTCTTCTGAATCTACCCACCACTCCAAAAGTCTCCCCTTCTGATACACAACTCGACCATCCTCAACACTTGAGAAGGAGCAAACATCAATCACTACTCTACAAGCATTGTTGTCATCCATCCTGAAATAGTAGTAGTGCAGAAATTAACAACACTGCCCATACATCTGACCCATTTGTTGCAATTGCCACACATTCAGTTCTGACCAAACACAATCCAATAGCAAAATCGATGCACAAATCTAACAAAAATCCGTATTTTGCAACTAACTTGAATGTACAACTAATCCTCAATCAATCATCTGACAAACAATGCACTGTAATAGAGCTAGGGTTTGGCCTTACCCTTCGGGGATCTCGAGTGGATGCATCTGAGGTCGTATGGGGACATAGGTCCATGGGCGCCGGCCTGGGATGGGCGCCGATCTCGGGCGCTGGCTTGGTGCTGCCGGCCTGAAGGGAGGGCGCCGGCACTAGAGGCGCCGGTCTGGGGGCGCCGGCCTAGCGAGCGCCGGACCTGGGGACACCGGCCTCGGGGCGTCGGCCTGGAGGGCTTGGGCGCGCGATGGCGCCAGTCTGGAGCGCCCCCGACCTGGACAGTGCCTAGTGGGGGCGGAGCGGCGGCGCCGGTGGGGGAGGAGGGGCGCCGGTGGGGAGGAGTGACGCCGGTGGGGGAGGAGCGGCGGCGGTGGGGGAGGAGCGGCGGCGAAGCCTTGGGAGCGTGCGCGCGTGCGTGTCCAGGAGCACGGGATGAAGAGGTGCACATGGAACTGGATAAGCCTACGGTACAAACGTCATTATAAGTCTATACCGGGTGCCGAAAAATGATAAAAATAAGTTTTCAGTTGAAAAATGTAACGAAATGCTATTTTCGGTTAACGTTTACATCTTTTGATGGTATTTTACGGGGACGTCGTCTGTTAGTTGTATTTTTCGTTTCGGAAGTTGTGATCTTTCAGTGCTACAGAACCAATTTTCCCCCAACTAAACTATCCTAACTCTACTAGAACAAAGTGAATATGAGCTCCTTGGCTTGAGTGTGTCTTGAACCGGTGAAGGACTGTCCAATTTATAGTGGTTAAGGTCGGTGGAGGAGGAGTAACCGCCAAGGGAGCCAGCGGGCTCCCCGGGCAGTTCAGCCGAATGGATTGGTTCGGCCGAATCGACCTGTTCGGCCGAATCGTCCATCCTCCACCGCCTCAGTCCCATGGTCCTGATCTTCTCCTGGAGGCGGTTGTGCAGTGGGGGCAGTTCGGCCGAACTGGGCCTAGACCTTAGCCGGCCTCCGTTGCACCGCCTCTGGTCCTGGATCTCCTCGGCTGCCTTGTATGTGATGGCCTTCAGCTGATTTGGCCCAGGGATGACGTGGCAGTGATGTACGTGGCTTGCACGGTCATCGCTTGACACTAGTAGAAATGTTAATATGTTGACGTTTTTCTCGTGACGTTTTCAAAATACGCCATCGTAGAATGCATATCTAGACGAAAATTTGTGTTTCGTCGTAGATCACTAGGGATCGCTTTTATGACCAAATTGGAAAAAACGTCCCAAAACAAATTCAAAAAATCTCATATCGTCATAGAAATAACTTTTTGTGACGAAATTGAAAAAAAAATGCCATAAACCATCGACGCATTCCGGTAGCCTAGCAAGCGAGTGGAACAACATAAACTTGACTAGTGCAGCTTCGTAGTAAGCACTAATTAGTGTTTGTTCGGGAAGCTCATATATTATTCTAAAACTAGTATAAAAATTGTAAGTCGATCATTTTTGTAGATATAATAAACAGTAGTTTTGCACAGATAGACCCAAATCGATGTTCAATATTATTTAGAAAAATAAAACATCCATAAACAAAGATTGTCTGTTGCTTAGCCTTTCAAATAACAAAGTAACAGAGATTGCCACGTAACATGAAGTATACTAGTATATGTAACAGTAACACATATTAAAAATTAGATGGATGTGGCTGGCTAAACCGAGGAATCTTAGTGCTGTCCAAATAAAAACGCAATACTGCTCCGGTGGGAATTGAACCTTAGCCTAATATCTCCTCTGATTTCTCCATCTCTCCACAGATGGCGCATATAATTCCACCTCTCACGTAATGCCAAGCCACAGATCGCTTTGTCCAATCTTTCTGTGCCACATGGCCAAGTTAAAATGGAAAACAGAGCGTTAAGATGGAAAAACCACAAGCGGGGATTTCCATCTCTCACATAATGATACGCCACAGATCGCTTGGGCCAATCTATTTGCACCACGTGGCAAAGTTACAAAGGAAAAGGAGCTGAAATGGAAAAAACTAATGATTTTGTTAAACGGGCCGAAAATACAGTGCTGGGCTGTCTACTGCTAAGGCCCAACTACTTCGATCGAGCCGTCAATCCACGTTCCGACGACTCGGATCGAGCTCCAGATGGATAAAAGGGTCTGCCGGCGGACACCCTCTCAAACCCTATCCTCCTCCCGGACCCTCGTCTGATCCGCATCCGCCTCTCTCTCTCTCTGCTCAGATCCGCCGCCGGCCTTCTCTCTCCCATCAGATCCCGCCCCCAGCAGCCCAACCCCCCACCGAGGAGAAGACGTTCTCATACCGAGGAGATGTTCGGCGCTGTCAGAAATTGACAAACTATGGAAAGGAAAGACGAAATCGAATGGAAATCTCATAGGAAAAACGAGGAACATAGAGGAGATGAGTAGAGCAGCAACGGTAAGTCATCGAATCAGGTCCACCAACTTACAGACTCAACGAGCGCCATAACAAAGAATGCATCCTACAGCAGCAGCTACTACTACTACTAAGTTCATATTCCTCGATATCCCTGAAACTCGAGTCCCCTCGCCTATATAACAAGTGGCTCAGGATTACATTACATAAAGCATTAACTTAAATACTATTAAGTATCTGAAACTGGATTAAGGCGCTAAACAACACCTTTATTCGATGAAAGCCCTTGATCAGTCGACGGACGGCATACGAAGCTTGATGTCCTGAAGTCGACGTACTAACACCAACGCTGTCAACTTCACTTCTGCATTCAGAACAGCTGAACTCTGAATGGCATCATCAGGAGTAGTCTGACAATGCCACCCTATTTAACATCATGGCTGTGTGTAGTTGATGAAAAAGGGGGTGAAAAATTGGTAGAAAAGTCACATCTGACACTGTATCGCACTGTAGCACTTTTCGTTTGTTTGTGGTAAACATTGTCCTATCATGACCTAACTAGGCTCAAAAGATTCGTCTCGTCGTGTACATCAAAACTATATAATTAGTTTTTTTTATTTACCTACTCCCTCCATCCCGTAAAGAATGCAATCCTCACTTTTTGAGAAGTCAAACCATTTCAAGTTTGACTCAATTTATATAAAAAGTTACTAACATTTATGATACAAAATAAGTATCATTAGATTAATCATAGATTATATTTTCATACTAAATCGATTTGAAGACATAAATATTAGTACTATTTTGTATAAACTTGGTCAAAGTTGAAATGATTTGACTTCTCAGAAAGTGAGGATTGCATTCTTTACGGGACGGAGGGAGTACATTTAGTGCTCCATGCACGAGGAGAGAGATTTGATATGATTTGATTTGACGTGATAGGTGAATAGTGAAGTTTGGAGAGAGAATTTTTGGGAAATGTGGCCCTTGTCCTCAAGGATGGAAAGAAGGAAAGATTTTGCCAATAAAAGCTGCGTCCTCCCAAGTAGCTTCTTCTTCTGGAAGATTAACCCAATGAATCAACCATTAAACTACCGGCTCATTATTGCGTGGTATCATTCTTCTTTGGAGAATAGTTGCATGGGCTACTTTGATGTGTCCTTTTGCGTCGATCAACGGAAGTTCAGAACTAGGGACTGCATCAGGTCCACTATGCTTCTTCAATTGACTGACATGAAAAACATTGTGCTATTGGCAACCTTCAGGCAGTAAGAGCTTATATGCTGCATTCCCAATTTTCTCCAAAATTCTGAATGGCCCATAAAACTTAGAGTGTAGTTTAAGACATATATGTGTACTGAGTGATGTATGCCTGTATGGTTGGAGTTTAAGGTACACCATGTCACCTATTTCAAACCTCCTCTCTGTTCGATGCTTATCCGCTTGATGTTTAATTCTTGCTTTGGCCTTGGTAAGGTTATCTTTGATCACTTGGGATGCTAGTTGACGATTTCTCAATTGCTCTTGAGCAGATAAATCTGTGCAGTTTGGTATTATAACCTCAACAATCATTGGTGGGGGGAACCCATAGAGGGCTTGAAATGGTGTCATTTTGAGGGAAGTGTGAAATGAAGTGTTGTACCATCACTCAGCCAATGATGCCATCTCCTAGGTCCAGCAAAACACATACATCTCAGATAGTTTTCCAGACACTGATTAACTCGTTCCGTCTGCCCATCTGTTTGAGGGTGGTAGGCTGAAGTGAGATGAAGCCGAACACCCAAAGTTTTAAACAGACTCTGCCACACTGTACTAGTAAAAATGGGATCTCTATCAGTCAATATCACCTTAGGTAATCCATGGAGCTTGAAAACATTGTTCATGAAGAGATCCACTATTGTTTGTGTTGTATAAGGGTGGGTCAAGGAAATAAAATGGGCATACTTTGTTACCCTATCCACCACAACTAGTATCGCATCCTTGCCTTCAGATCTTGGTAATCCCTCTATAAAGTCCATGGATATATGGGTCCAAGCCATGTCAGGTATAGGCAATGGCTGGAGCAGCCCAGGATATGGTATATTTTCTGACTTGTTCTTCTGACATATGGGGGAATCTTTCACAAATTCTTTAACTTGTTGTTGCATACATGGCCAATAGAATATGAGTTTCAATCTTTGATAGGTTGCTCTCTCACCAGAGTGACCCCCAAATGTCGAATTGTGAAAACTGATGATGAGTTGTTTCCTCAATTCTCCAGTGGTGCCAATAACTAATTTTCCTTTATATCTGAGGAGGCCATTACCCAAAGTATAGTGAGGAATAGCTTGACTATCAATACTAAGTTTCTCTATAAGACCCAAGCACTTGTTATCTGTCTCATAACTATTTTCCACTTGTTCAACCCATCTTGGTACTACCATTGAAATAGCCATGACTTCTTGTGAATGAGTAGCTCTAGACAGAGCATCAGCAACTTTATTCTCCCTCCCTTTCTTATATTCTACTTTGTAATTGAAGGCCAGCAACTTGATAAGAAGCTTGTGTAGAATGCCTTCCACTAACCTCTGATCATGTATGTACTTTAGGCTTTGTTGATCAGTTCTGATAATTACAGAAGTGCTAGCGAAGTAATGTTTCCATTTCTTTATAGCTTCCAATATGGCAAGGGCTTCTTTCTCATATGTTGATGCTGCTGCTGCTTTGGGTCCCAAAGTCTTACTGAGGAAAGAGATAGGTTTTCCTTGTTGCATTAGTACAGCTCCAATGTCTGAACCACTTGCATCAGCTTCAAAAATAAATGGTTGATTAAAATCTGGCAAGGCCAGAACTGGTGGTGTGGACATTCTACCTTTTATTAACTGAAACGCTTTCTGTTGTTGCTCAGACCAAACAAAAGCATTTTTCTTCGGAGCATCAAAAAGTGGTCGACAAATAATTCCATATCCTTGAACAAATCTTCTGTAATAGCCAGCTAGGTCCAAAAATGCTCTTAACTCTGTCACTGTAGTTGGAGTAGGCCAATTCTGAATAATAGCTATTTTGGAAGGATCAGTAGCTACACCATGTTCACTGATAATATGCCCCAAATATTCGATTTCAGTCTGAGCAAATGTGCATTTGCTAAGCTTGGCAAATAGTTTGTTTTGTCTCAGAACTTCTAGTATCACCCTTAAGTGCTGAGTATGGTCAGTTAGATTAGTGTTGTATATCAAAATATCATCAAAGAAAACCAATGAAAATTTCCTCAGAAATTCAGCAAGAGCTGTATTCATTAGTGTTTGGAATGTTGCTGGGGCATTGGTGAGACCAAAAGGCATTACTACATACTCATAATGGCCCAAATGAGTTGTGAACGCAGTTTTCTATATATCCTCCTCCCTCATCCTGATTTGGTGGTAACCCGATCTGAGATCAATTTTGGAAAATATTTGTGCTCCAAATAGTTCATCCAATAAATCTTCAATTATGGGTATAGGATACTTATTTTTGACAGTATTAGAATTCAACTGCCTGAAGTCCACACACATCCTCCATGTGCCATCTTTTTTCTTAACTAAAATAACTGGTGAAGAATATGGACTGACACTTGGTCTAATCATCTGAGCTTGTAACAGATGTTTAACTAATTCTTCCATGGCATTCTTTTGGTGATAAGGTAATCTGTAAGGTCGTTGATTTATAGACTTTGTAGCATCAATAAGAGGGATAGTATGATCCACTGCTCTTGGTGGTGGAAGATCTGTAGGTTCTTGAAACACATCTGCATATTCTTGTAATAATTGGCATACCTCTGATGGAATTTGTTGCTTGTTTGTTGTGTTGACTTCAGAATTGTTGAGGACAACAACGGCCCCTACTGCTTTTTTCTTCAATCGACAAAACCTCTTTGCACCAATCACATACTTTTTGTCGAGAATAGTCTCATCTATAAATGTGACCAGATGTTCCCCATTTTTTGTTATAGAAAATTCTCTTCTCTTTAGATCCAGACCCACTGGGCTATGTGTATAAATCCAATCAGCTCCCAATATAATGTCATATCCCTGGACCTCCAAAAGTCTGAAATCAAATTCAAATTGATGACCTTGTATAGAATAAGGGCATCGTAAATAGGCAGTCTCACTGATCATTGCCTTTCCATTAGCTGCAGCTACCTGAACTGCTTCCACCATGCTGATATGACATTTAGCTTTCATAGCAAACTTGGCATTTATAAAAGAAACATCACTACCACTATCCACTAAGGCAACTGCTACTCTAGTGCCTACTGTCAGTTTCAGAGTAAATGTGGTTGCCTGAGAAGATAAACCTTACAGAGCATGCATTGAAATCTGTAGTGTTTGTAGTGTTTCAGCATCATGAAATTCAAGTTCTTCAGAGTTTGCTGCATCTTCTATGGATGCCACTTCTTCTTTGCCTTCCTCTGTTTCTATCAAAATCACAGAGTAAAGTTGTTTTCCTTTACAAACTTTTGCATGGCCTGGAACCCATGGTTCTCTGCATTTAAAACATTTACCAGCAGCTTTCAACTCAGCTATGTTGGTATTTGGGACTTCCTTTTCTTTCTGCCAAGGTTTTTGTACTTTAGGTAACCCATTGAAACTGTTAAATTTCCTGACCCCTAGGTTGGCCTGTTCCAATCTCTTTGCATACCAATATGCCTGAGATATTGCTGTAGGCCTGAAGCATTGTAGATGATGTTGGATGTAATCTTTGAGTCCAGATATGAAACTACTAATGTAGTATGAGGGAGGCAAGTTAGGATTCACTCGATGAACCAAGCTATCCATTTCCTCAAACTTGTCCACATACTCTCCCACGGTTCCAGTTTGCTTGAGGTTGTGAAACTGACCTATCACTTCATATTCTGAGACCTGGTTGAATCTATCCCCCAACATTCGACAAAAATGGTGCCAAGGAAGTGAGTTAGCATTACATCCTGTACCTCTCCACCAATATTCTTCTTTGCCTGATATGTATAGCACAACGATCTTTACTCTGTCCTCATTAGGTACTCCCACCAGCTCAAAATATTTTTCAGCCTTCCTTATCCATCCATCTGTGTCATCTCCATGGAATTCAGTAAATGTTAATTTTGGCCCTCTAGCAACTGCTCTATGTTGATATTGGATTTGGTTATTGAAAGGTTGTTGTTGTGGTTGTAGATGAGTTGTGGCAGTGGGTTGAGGTTGTTTTTGTGTTTCACACTCAGGATTTTGTGCGTAGTGTTTGTCATTGCCTGAGGTAGTGAAAACTTTCGGTGGCTCTTCCTCCTCATTAATATCCCAGGGATGATATGCCCACTCTTGTTCCGGGTTGAACCGCTCATCATACGCAGAGTCAAAGTGTTGGTTGTGTGCTTGAGCTGACCATTGTGGGTAAGACAATTCATGTGTTGTTGCCAATCTACTAGAATTGTTCTGACCTTGCTGAATGAATTTAACTCTAGCATGTGGTGGTGTATAAACTTGCTTGATAGCATTACTAGGTCCTTGACCAAAGACTACAGATTTATGAACTCCGGTAACATTCTGACGAGCATTATGTGTGTATTGATGGGCTGTCATATTTGTACCTTTGAAGTTTGATCCTGTGTCTTCTACATTAGGAACAACAGCTTGAGTAGTAGCCAAATCAATGAAACTGGAGATCTTGTCTAAAGCTTCTTGCACTGCTTTGTTGTGTTCCTCTTGTTTCTTCATGAATTCATCTAACGTCCTCCTGATGCCATCAACTTCCACTGCTGTAGCATATTCTTAATCCTCCATCTCCTCTTACAGATTCGGTTCAGAATTAACCCTCCCCAATAGATCTGCAAGACTGTCTACCACCGCCAAGATTGTGGATTTGGCTTACGGAATTTTACACCAAGACTTGCTTGGAAACCCTCACCAAAGAGCAATCTTCCGCCGTCGCCACCGCACGAACAAGCCAACACAGCACTCGGAATTTTACACCAAAACAATTGTTTGGCAACCCTAGCTGTTTTGATTTGCCGGCAAGGTTTTGGGAAATTTCGGGTTGTTCTCCATAGATCCGGGTGGGAGGGTGGGATTTTAAGCGGGTGAGCCGCAACCCCCTACCACCATGCCTATCGGACTGAATCTGGAAGACTGGCTCTGGATTTCAGTGGAAATCCGGCCAAGGGCGCTAGGCTCTGGATACCTTTGTCAGGAATTGACAAACTATCGAAAGGAAAGACGAAATCGAATGGAAATCTCAGAGGAAAAACGAGGAACACAGAGGAGATGGGTAGAGAAGCAACTGTAATTCATCGAATAAGGTCCACCAACTTACATACTCAACGAGCTCCATCACGGAGAAGGCGTTCTATAGCAGCAGCAGCTACTACTACTACTTAGTTCATATTCCTCGATATCCCTGAAACTCGAGTCCCCTCGCCTATATAACAAGTGGCTCAGGATTACATTAAGTAAAGCATTAACTTAAATACTATTAAGTATCTGAAACTGGATTAAGGTGCTAAACAACGCCTTTATTGGATGAAAGCCCTTGATCAGTTGATGGACGTCATCCAAAGCTTGATGTCCCGAAGTCGACGTACCAACACCAACGCTGCCGACTTCACTTCTGCATTCAGAATAGCTGAACTCTGAATGGCATCATCAGGAGTAGTCTGATAGGCGCACAGCCACTGGTAGAGGTGCAGCCGCCCGCGGCTCAGACTGCAGCGGAGATGGATGTCAGGCGGCGGCGGCCTTGAGGCATAGACGGCGGCAGCGACTGAGGTGCGGCGGAAACTGAGGGAGGCGGCCGCGGCATGAGGAGCCGCCATGTCGTTGGCCCTAGGCCCCTTCTCCGGCGTCAGCACCCTCACCCTTGTAAGTTGCCACCTGTGGCCTACGGTTCCTCCAGCGTCAGCACCCTCGCCCTTGTAAGTTGCCACCTATGGCCTATGTTTCCTCCAGATGATTGTGCCCTGGCAATGCATCCCGATCGGATCTCACCCTCCCTCGTCTTGTCTATGCAGGTGGCGAGGGCGTCGGCGTCATCTACTGGAGCATCTCTGCATCCTTAAGGTAACTCACGCATTTGTGGATTTGTGCAATACGATAGCAGCATGATTTGATTCCCTACAATGGGCGCTAGGGTATGAGGGTTATATGGAATGTTGTGCTGGTACTCCTGGTTCTACATGAAATTAACCTCGACCTGTGATGTATTTAGTGGAATGGTTCTACTTGTGTAGGTTTGTGTCACTGGATAGTCATAGAACTGAAGGGTATGCTATGGTGGTTTTTAATTATTGATTTGAAATCATCAACGAGCTGAGGCTTGGCATTATGGGCATGGTTTTTGTTTGCTAAGTTCCTTTTACCTACGATTGAAAATTTGTTTAGCCCTTGTTGTTTGTTGCCTCTGCGTGCTAATCTTTTTCCACGAAGATGAACCATGTTTATACATATTTGGTCATGATCAATTGTCACATTCCAATGATGAGGACATGACCAGCTTAGATATGACCATATTAATGGCTTGTAAACAAAAGGTGAATCAATCCTATATCATGATTATTGTTGCTACATTCCATGAATTGATGCTGCGCCATGATGTGTGTTCAGAAATACATACATGGATTAAAAAGAGTGCTAGACACACATGGAAGGCATGGAGGACCAAAGAAGTTGATTGGGGACCAAGTCCAAGTGTTCCTCACGTCCTCCACCAGGCCACCATGTTACTTTGGGCCCAAAGATGGAAAGAGATCAAGTCCAACACGTTTTGGAGGATGGATTCGGACTGCAGAAAAGTATCGACTTGTGATGAATGCCACAGTCACATACGGACTCCGTTTCAGGCGTTCAAGTACTTCCTGGAAAGCTTATCAAGTCTACATTCCAACGGATCAGACCCCGCCTCCATATCTGTTCGGAGTCGGCCACAATCGTCATATTTGTACCGAGACATTTTCAGCCCATGTTGCTGTGTCATCATTTTTTGGGCCGTTGGCCAGTGTATCGTGTCAGAGCCCATGGGGGAGTATCCTAGGGTTGGGGCACGACCCCCACCACGTCCTAGTCATTTCCCTCCCCTCTCATATACCCCCATAGCCGCCACAAACAGATTGGAGTTTTGTTTAGATGAAAGTTTAGCCATTGCTACTTGCTTGTAAGCGCGCGTGCTAGTCCAACCGCCCGTCTTCGAGTCTTCAGAACCCCACATCTATGTTTTAAGATTGGTTATTAACTCCATATTAGCAATTGAGTTGCTTGTTCTATTTGTTCTTGCTTGTTCTTCGATTGTTTGTAGGAATTACCCCAGTGGTTTGGTTGATCGTGCTCCACAAGATCGCGGTGGCCGCTGTAGTTGGTGTATCGGTTGCTAAGGCGCGGTGTCCTTGGACGGTTGTAGTAGGGTCGTGAATGTCTCTCCAGTCTAAATTGAAGTTATCCCCCTCTCATCGAAAGATCAGGCGCAAACCCAAGCGAGTTCTCATCAGTTGGTAATCAGAGCAAGGTTGTTCGGTGAGAGACTTCGAATTCTTTGCTGACTTTAATTTCCTACAGTCCAGAAAAGCTAAAATAATAGTATATTAGTTTACCTGCAATCCTATAAACTCTTTTAAGCCTTTACTAGTACTGCTTAGTTAGGGCTTGTTGAGTTTTCGGTTGCATCGGTTGTCTCGAGTTGCTGGTCATAGTGTCTAATCCTTTAGAGTTTTGAGTTCTATCACGTTTTGGTCGCCATGAGATCCATTATCATCATATATATCGCTGCTGCATTTTGGTCACCACGGATCCATCTTAAGTCCGATCCAAGCGTTTAAATACAATCTGGAAAGCTTCTCTTGTTACCTTTCCAATGGACCTAGCCTTGTTCCAAAATTCCTTTTGAGCGTTCCGTATTTGTCCTGGATATTGACGATCTGCAATATGTGTAAACTCATTTTTTGTGTTGATTTGTCTTGATATTCAAAAAAGGTGTAAAAAAAGTGATAGAAAGAAAGAGAAAAAAGAACAGGAAAAAAAGAGAGAAAAAAATACAAGTGAGAAAAAGGGGTTGAATTTGGTGTTTTCCTTTGTGTTGTGCTAGCTGTTCTTTGTCGGTGACTACCTTTGTGCCTAGGCTCACGTCTCTAGCATGGTTTAGCTTAGGACCAATACAGTACTGTTGTTGAACGATTATTCTGCTTGCTTTTGTAACTAGTGTGGTTCCATTGCATTCCTTGTTTCAGCCACCTATAGCTCCACATATATGACTACAGCTTGACAGGTCTTGTTGCTGCGGCACCGATACACTATCTTTGATGTTGTTGTCTTGTTGGTTGCCATCACCTCCTGTTTTGCTTGGTAAGAACTTGTAAGAGCTTGTTTGAACAAGGATAGTTTGAGAGAATTACATTTGACACATCCTAGTAGTTGACAAGATGATACATATTATTTTTGTGTTTCTTGTTTTCTACTAATCATGGCAGGTGATACAGAGATTTTTGAGCTGATGAAACTACACCCTAAAGTTCAAGATGTCATTCAACTCTTGCCATTATATGATGGTAAGTTTGATCCTGAAGCTTACATAGATTGGGAGCTAAAAGTTGATAATGAATTTGATGAGCATGACTTGTCTGAGAAACAAAAGATTTATATTGCCTCTAATGTTTTGACTGAATATGCTTTGCTAGAATGGAAACATATCTGTAGGCACAACAAAGTTCCTGAATCTTGGGAAGATTTCAAATTTCTTTTTAGAGATGCGTTCATTCCTTCATATTATGCTGATTATTTGCTTGCAAAATTAGACAAATTGAAGCAAGGTAGTAGGACTGTGAGGGAATATTTTCATGTCTTTAAGACTGGTATCATGTTTGGTGGATTAGATGAATGCGTGGAAGATGTTATGAGTATGTTCATGAGATGGCTCAATTCTAAAATTCAAACCTTGTTAATTGGTAAGTCATATCAACATGCTAATCAAGAGCAACAAATTGTGGAACCTTCTACTGATTTACTTTTGTCACAAGATAATTAGTTGTTGTTCCTTATGATAAAGAGAACTTGTGTGCTGATGCATCTTTTACTTCTATACCACAAGTAGTGAATAAGAGTGATACTTTTTGTTTGAAACCATCCATATGTGCTGAAGAAAAGCTTTTTCATCCAATTACTTGTGCAAAAGATGAACTGAAATTGATACCTTCTTTAAATACTTTGGGTTATATTGAATTTGATATTCTTTGTGATCTAAACTATTTATAGGAGAAACTTTTTGCATATTCTGAATTTTCATGCTTGTCTAATCATACATATCACTTTGTTGGCAAGTATAATTGCAAAGGAGAGTATTTGGTGCATAAAGTTTATATTTGCTCTAATCTGAAATATCCTTTTGGGCTACAATATCATAATCAAATAGAGGGATTGACTAACACTAACAATGTCTTGAAAAGTTTCGCTAGTTTTTCTCTTAAGCAACAGGGTCAGCCCAAAGAACGGGAGTATTGCTGGTTGTGGTCGTGCAACATGGATGTACTTCTGTGCTCAAACAACAAAGGAATCACCTTAGAATGCCAAGTCGTGGACGACTTGCAACCAAGATGGGGAGAATGATGAGGACATAACCAGCTTAGATATGACCATATTAATGGCTTGTAAACAAAAGGTGAATCAATCCTATATCATGATTATTGTTGCTACATTCGATGAATTGATGCTGCGCCATGATGTGTGTTCATTGTCATTATTAGAAATACATACATGGATTAAAAAGAGTGCTAGACACACATGGAAGGCATGGAGGACCAAAGAAGTTGATTGGGGACCAAGTCCAAGTGTTCCTCACGTCCTCCACTAGGCCACCATGTTACTTTGGGCCCAAAGATGGAAAGAGATCAAGTCCAACACGTTTTGGAGGCTGGATTCGGACTACAGAAAAGCATCGACTTGTGATGGACGCCACAGTCACATACGGACTCCGTTTTGGGCATTCAAGTACTTCCTGGAAAGCTTATGAAGTGTAGTTTCCAACGGATCTGACCCCACCTCCATATCTGTTCGGAGTCGGACACAATCGTCATATTTGTACCGAGATATTTTTAGCCTATGTTGCTGCGTCATCGTTTTTTGGGCCGTTGGCCCGTGTATCGTTTCGGAGCCCATGGGGAAGCATCATAGGGTTGGGGCACGACCCCCACCACGCCCTGGTCGTGCCCTCCCCTTTCATATACCCCCATAGCCGCCACAAATAGATTGGGGTTTTGTTTAGATGGAAGTTTAGCCATTGCTACTTGCTTGTAAGCGCGAGCGCTGGTCCAGCCGCCTGTCTTCGAGTCTTCAGAACCCCACCTCTGTGTTTTCAAATTGGTTATTAACTCCATATTAGCAATTGAGTTGCTTGTTCTATTTGTTCTTGCTTGTTCTTCGATTGCTTGCAGGAATTACCCTAGTGGTTTGGTTGATCGTGCTCCATAAGATCGCAGTGATCACTGGAATCGGTGTATCGGTTGCTAAGGCGCGGCGTCCTGGGACGGTTGTAGTCAGGCCGTGAATGTCTCTCCAGTATAAATCGAAGTTATCCCCCTCCCATCGAAAGATCAGGTGCAAACCCAAGCGGGTTCGCATCAGGCAGTACCCAAAGCCTATATGTAAATTTAGGGTTGTCAGTAGCTTTTAATGTTCTTGCATATTACTAAGTGTCACACCCGGATTTTCACTAAAACCCGAATGCGGCCATATGTGTACCCAGGAAGTCATAGTACACATATAGCGAACAAATATGATAAACAGAGAACATATGCTCGAATAAATTCTTCATTTAATAAAGTTTTACATAAGAGTGCATCATAAATAAACTAACCAAATACAGCGGAAGACTAATAAACTCTCAACTAATGGAGCCGCAATCCACATGGACTCTGACTAGGAGACCACAGCTTAGTAGTACGGTAAATCTTTAGGAAACTCAGCAGCAGACTCATGCTCAGCCCAATCTGTTTACCCATCTGGGATTTTATTGAATAGAATGACAAGTGTAAGTAAACAATTACTTAGCAAGTATAGCATGGGTATGAAGGCTTAAAATAGGCTAGACACGGCTCAACTGCATTAACATTTTTAGTTGGTTCATTTTAACATAAACCAAATTACTACAAGTGAATGAAACCCAGTTGTAACCCAATTAATAAAGTATAAGTGGCATTAAATATAAATAAACATCATCTTTTAATCAAAAAGGATCCAGGCCGCTCGTGACCCTGAGCATGGCTATCATGATAGATTTTACACTCTGCAGAGGTTTCACCATTTACCCACCAGTCGCGTAAAAGGTCAAAAGAACTTTGCACCCAACCACGCACATCAACACTTCCGAGGTGTGATTGCATAGGGACGCTACGAGGTTTTTCACAAGACACCCTAACAAGACAGTGGACGATTATGGTACAACACACGCAGTATGGCCCAGGCACCAAGATTGACTGACCCTCAGGGCGCAACGTGAGGGGGTCAATGGCGTCCAGAGCATGGGCTATGCAAGCCAACCAATGTGCAACGTGTGGAGCTCCAAAGCGAGGGGTGTGGAGCTCCAACGCGAGGGCTCCCAGCACGGGACTGTGCCTAACGAGACATAGCCAACGGATAATCCGTCCTCGGTGGATCAAGACATACTCTCACCCATGCTTCCCATAACGCCGTTGGCCCCGACGGTAACCACTGACAAGCTAGAGCCGTACAAGCTACTTGACCAAGATCAGAGTCATAATAGTTCTAACGGTGGCGATAGACTCCTGGGTTGCCGCTTTAAGAGCCGGACCTTACGGAGAGACACTAGAGCAAAGCACACAACACATGCTCTAGTTCCCTAAACCATGTTGCTAAAAAGCAAGTTTTATCATTAATATTGAAGTGAACCATTATGTCATAATTAACAATTTAAAAATAGTGATAGTAGCTGCGCATAGCAAAGATTCTACCCATATGCAATAATCCCAAGATAACAAGGTCAGGAGTAAACAAACTAGGTACAACCTTAATAGGACATCAATTTAGACACATGCATATGAAAATAAATGTATGTAAAAAGTGTGTTTTGGGTAGCAAGGATTGTCCGTGCTATAACTTGCCTTCCTCAAAAGGCTGCTGCTGCTACGAGTCCTGCTCCGGAAAGTCCTCCACGTACTCGAAGTCCAACGCAAAAGGCTCACCGACTGGACACGAATCACCACACAAACAACCACGCAAGCCAAAAGATGCAAACACATAATATTCTATTAGAACAATACACTAAACAATAGAAACATTACAAATAAAGCTTTTAGAAATATTCTACGGTTCACTATGAACACATGAGCTTGAAAATCACACAAATCAGAGCTAAAACGAAAAAGATATGGCAATTCTAAGATCCAGGGACCTACTGGCAAGTTTTAAAAGTTTCCAGGGGCTTATTTGAAAGAAAACAAGGACGTAAACATAATTAAGCGTTAAAACCTGAGGGCTAACGTGCAAATAACCAAACTCAGGACCACGGGTTCTATATTTAGAAAGTGCAGGGGGTTTTCATAAGAAACATCACCTATACGTAATTATATTTGAACTGAGCTGGAGCGCGGGTTGACTTGCAAAACTTGCAGGGGCTCTTTAGCATAAATGCCAAGGCTGACCGGTATGGTCAACTTTGACTTGGGGCGGGGAGCGACGAGGGGCGTCGGATTTAGATCCAACGGCTCAGGGCGCTC
>OAMR01000669.1:971-25131 GCA_900205405.1 Echinochloa crus-galli | reverse complement strand
GCTCGGTTTTCGACGTTCTACATATTCTTGGAAAGCTAAGGATATAAGCTTTCCAATGGCACTGGTGCCACCTCAAGATTCATTTTGAGTCATCGGGAATTGTCGAAACAAGTGGACGTCCAGAATCTGCCAGGGTGCTGCGCCGCCATCTTTTGGGCTGTTGGCCCGTGTATTATGTTGGGGTCCAATGTGGACGTGGTTAGGGGCTTATGCATGCCCCAACCCTCATATAATCATTAGCCACCGCCACATTAGGGTTTGGGTTTTGCTTAGATCAATTCTGTCAAGAACAGTGCCGCCGCTCGTCGGTTTGTGAGACCCCAACTTCGTGAGTTTAATCCTACATCGGCAATTGTGTTGCAATCTTTCTCGTTCTTCCTTGTGTTCTTCGATTCGCAGGCAAGGATTAGCCTTCTGGGCGAGGTCAACCGTGCAACGCCGGTTGATAACCTTAGGAGACGTGGTGCTGCGATTGCGGGGTTCGGAACGTGTGGTTCGGAAGCCGGATCGATTTGAGTCACGACTCCACCAAATCGAGAGTTATCAGAACCTTTCGGAAGATCGGGGAACCCTAGTTCCCATCAAGTGATATCAGAGGACATATGTCCATGAGGGGTGCATGGGGTGGAGAAGGAGACCAACAAGGTTTTCCAAGTCAAGAAGAAGGCCCAAGGCTAATCCGATTCGAGTCCCCAAGGTGGAGGCCCAAGGAAACTCAAGTTCGAGTCGGCCTCGGAGTCCAGGAGCAGCCCACACTAAATTCGTCGCCCAGGTCGCACACGTGCTCGATTTTCGACAGTCTACATATTCTTGGAAAGCTAAGGAGATAAGCTTTCCAATGGCACTGGTGCCACCTCAAGATTCATTTTGAGTCATCGGGAATTGTCGAAACAAGTGGACGTCTAGAATCTGCCAGGGTGCTGCGCCGCCATCTTTTGGGCTGTTGGCCCGTGTATTATGTTGGGGTCCAATGTGGACGTGGTTAGGGGCTTATGCATGCCCCAACCCTCATATAATCATTAGCCACCGCCACATTAGGGTTTGGGTTTTGCTTAGATCAATTCTGTCAAGAACAGTGCCGCCGCTCGTCGGTTTGTGAGACCCCAACTTCGTGAGTTTAATCCTACATCGGCAATTGTGTTGCAATCTTTCTCGTTCTTCCTTGTGTTCTTCGATTCGCAGGCAAGGATTAGCCTTCTGGGCGAGGTCAACCGTGCAACGCCGGTTGATAACCTTAGGAGACGTGGTGTTGCGATTGCGGGGTTCGGAACGTGTATTTCGGAAGCCGGATCGATTTGAGTCACGACTCCACCAAATCGAGAGTTATCAGAACCTTTCGGAAGATCGGGGAACCCTAGTTCCCATCAAGTGATATCAGAGGACATATGTCCATGAGGGGTGCATGGGGTGGAGAAGGAGACCAACAAGGTTTTCCAAGTCAAGAAGAAGGCCCAAGGCTAATCCGATTCGAGTCCCCAAGGTGGAGGCCCAAGGAAACTCAAGTTCGAGTCGGCCTCGGAGTCCAGGAGCAGCCCACACTAAATTCGTCGCCCAGGTCGCACATGGGCTCGATTTTCGACAGTCTACATATTCTTGGAAAGCTAAGGAGATAAGCTTTCCAATGGCACTGGTGCCACCTCAAGATTCATTTTGAGTCATCGGGAATTGTCGAAACAAGTGGACGTCTAGAATCTGCCAGGGTGCTGCGCCGCCATCTTTTGGGCTGTTGGCCCGTGTATTATGTTGGGGTCCAATGTGGACGTGGTTAGGGGCTTATGCATGCCCCAACCCTCATATAATCATTAGCCACCGCCACATTAGGGTTTGGGTTTTGCTTAGATCAATTCTGTCAAGAACAGTGCCGCCGCTCGTCGGTTTGTGAGACCCCAACTTCGTGAGTTTAATCCTACATCGGCAATTGTGTTGCAATCTTTCTCGTTCTTCCTTGTGTTCTTCGATTCGCAGGCAAGGATTAGCCTTCTGGGCGAGGTCAACCGTGCAACGCCGGTTGATAACCTTAGGAGACGTGGTGTTGCGATTGCGGGGTTCGGAACGTGTATTTCGGAAGCCGGATCGATTTGAGTCACGACTCCACCAAATCGAGAGTTATCAGAACCTTTCGGAAGATCGGGGAACCCTAGTTCCCATCAAGTGATATCAGAGGACATATGTCCATGAGGGGTGCATGGGGTGGAGAAGGAGACCAACAAGGTTTTCCAAGTCAAGAAGAAGGCCCAAGGCTAATCCGATTCGAGTCCCCAAGGTGGAGGCCCAAGGAAACTCAAGTTCGAGTCGGCCTCGGAGTCCAGGAGCAGCCCACACTAAATTCGTCGCCCAGGTCGCACACGGGCTCGATTTTCGACAGTCTACATATTCTTGGAAAGCTAAGGAGATAAGCTTTCCAATGGCACTGGTGCCACCTCAAGATTCATTTTGAGTCATCGGGAATTGTCGAAACAAGTGGACGTCTAGAATCTGCCAGGGTGCTGCGCCGCCATCTTTTGGGCTGTTGGCCCGTGTATTATGTTGGGGTCCAATGTGGACGTGGTTAGGGGCTTATGCATGCCCCAACCCTCATATAATCATTAGCCACCGCCACATTAGGGTTTGGGTTTTGCTTAGATCAATTCTGTCAAGAACAGTGCCGCCGCTCGTCGGTTTGTGAGACCCCAACTTCGTGAGTTTAATCCTACATCGGCAATTGTGTTGCAATCTTTCTCGTTCTTCCTTGTGTTCTTCGATTCGCAGGCAAGGATTAGCCTTCTGGGCGAGGTCAACCGTGCAACGCCGGTTGATAACCTTAGGAGACGTGGTGTTGCGATTGCGGGGTTCGGAACGTGTATTTCGGAAGCCGGATCGATTTGAGTCACGACTCCACCAAATCGAGAGTTATCAGAACCTTTCGGAAGATCGGGGAACCCTAGTTCCCATCAAGTGATATCAGAGGACATATGTCCATGAGGGGTGCATGGGGTGGAGAAGGAGACCAACAAGGTTTTCCAAGTCAAGAAGAAGGCCCAAGGCTAATCCGATTCGAGTCCCCAAGGTGGAGGCCCAAGGAAACTCAAGTTCGAGTCGGCCTCGGAGTCCAGGAGCAGCCCACACTAAATTCGTCGCCCAGGTCGCACATGGGCTCGATTTTCGACAGTCTACATATTCTTGGAAAGCTAAGGAGATAAGCTTTCCAATGGCACTGGTGCCACCTCAAGATTCATTTTGAGTCATCGGGAATTGTCGAAACAAGTGGACGTCTAGAATCTGCCAGGGTGCTGCGCCGCCATCTTTTGGGCTGTTGGCCCGTGTATTATGTTGGGGTCCAATGTGGACGTGGTTAGGGGCTTATGCATGCCCCAACCCTCATATAATCATTAGCCACCGCCACATTAGGGTTTGGGTTTTGCTTAGATCAATTCTGTCAAGAACAGTGCCGCCGCTCGTCGGTTTGTGAGACCCCAACTTCGTGAGTTTAATCCTACATCGGCAATTGTGTTGCAATCTTTCTCGTTCTTCCTTGTGTTCTTCGATTCGCAGGCAAGGATTAGCCTTCTGGGCGAGGTCAACCGTGCAACGCCGGTTGATAACCTTAGGAGACGTGGTGTTGCGATTGCGGGGTTCGGAACGTGTATTTCGGAAGCCGGATCGATTTGAGTCACGACTCCACCAAATCGAGAGTTATCAGAACCTTTCGGAAGATCGGGGAACCCTAGTTCCCATCAAGTGATATCAGAGGACATATGTCCATGAGGGGTGCATGGGGTGGAGAAGGAGACCAACAAGGTTTTCCAAGTCAAGAAGAAGGCCCAAGGCTAATCCGATTCGAGTCCCCAAGGTGGAGGCCCAAGGAAACTCAAGTTCGAGTCGGCCTCGGAGTCCAGGAGCAGCCCACACTAAATTCGTCGTCCAGGTCGCATACGGGCTCGGTTTTTGACGTTCTACATATTCTTGGAAAGCTAAGGAGATAAGCTTTCCAATGGTACCAGTGCCACCTCAAAACTCATTCTGAGTCATTGGGAATTGTTGAAACAAGTGGACGTCTAGAATCTGCCAGGGTGCTGCGCCGCCATCTTTTGGGCTGTTGGCCCGTGTATTATGTTGGGGTCCAATGTGGACGTGGTTAGGGGCTTATGCATGCCCCAACCCTCATATAATCATTAGCCACCGCCACATTAGGGTTTGGGTTTTGCTTAGATCAATTCTGTCAAGAACAGTGCCGCCGCTCGTCGGTTTGTGAGACCCCAACTTCGTGAGTTTAATCCTACATCGGCAATTGTGTTGCAATCTTTCTCGTTCTTCCTTGTGTTCTTCGATTCGCAGGCAAGGATTAGCCTTCTGGGCGAGGTCAACCGTGCAACGCCGGTTGATAACCTTAGGAGACGTGGTGCTGCGATTGCGGGGTTCGGAACGTGTATTTCGGAAGCCGGATCGATTTGAGTCACGACTCCACCAAATCGAGAGTTATCAGAACCTTTCGGAAGATCGGGGAACCCTAGTTCCCATCAAGTGATATCAGAGGACATATGTCCATGAGGGGTGCATGGGGTGGAGAAGGAGACCAACAAGGTTTTCCAAGTCAAGAAGAAGGCCCAAGGCTAATCCGATTCGAGTCCCCAAGGTGGAGGCCCAAGGAAACTCAAGTTCGAGTCGGCCTCGGAGTCCAGGAGCAGCCCACACTAAATTCATCGCCCAGGTCGCATACTGGCTCGGTTTTCGATGTTCTACATATTCTTGGAAAGCTAAGGAGATAAGCTTTCAAATGGCACTAGTGCCACCTCAAAATTCATTTTGAGTCATCGGGAATTTTCGAAACAATTGGACGTCCAGAATCTGCCAAGGTGCTGCGCCGCCATCTTTTGGGCTGTTGGCCCGAGTATTATGTTGGGGTGCAATGTGGACGTGGTTAGGGTCTTATGCATGCCCCATCCCTCATATAATCATTAGCCACCGCCACATTAGGGTTTGGGTTTTGCTTAGATCAATTCTGTCAAGAATAGTGCCACCGCTCGTCGGTTTGTGAGACCCCAACTTCGTGAGTTTAATCCTACATCGGCAATTGTGTTGCTATCTTTCTCGTTATTCCCTGTGTTCTTCGATTCGCAGGCAAGGATTAGCCTTCTGGGCAAGGTCAACCGTGCAACGCCGGTTGATAACCTTAGGAGACGTGGTGTTGCGATTGCGGGGTTCGGAACGTGTGGTTCGGAAGCCGGATCGATTTGAGTCACGACTCCACCAAATCGAGAGTTATCAGAACCTTTCGGAAGATCGGGGAACCCTAGTTCCCATCAAGTGATATCACATGACATATGTCCATGAGGGGTGCATGGGTTGGAGAAGGAGACCAACAAGGTTTTCCAAGTCAAGGAGAAGGCCCAAGGCTAATCCGATTCGAGTCCCCAAGGTGGAGGCCCAAGGAAACTCAAGTTCGAGTCGGCCTCGGAGTCCAGGAGCAGCCCACACTAAATTCGTCGTCCAGGTCGCATACGGGCTCGGTTTTCGACGTTCTACATATTCTTGGAAAGCTAAGGAGATAAGCTTTCCAATGGCACCGGTGCCACCCAAAATTCATTCTGAGTCATCAGGAATTGTCGAAACAAGTGGACGTCCAGAATCTGCCAGGGTTCTGCGCCGCCATCTTTTGGGCTGTTGGCCCGTGTATTATGTTGGGGTGCAATGTGGACGTGGTTAGGGGCTTATGCATGCCCCAACCCTCATATAATCATTAGCCACCGCCACATTAGGGTTTGGGTTTTGCTTAGATCAATTCTGTCAAGAACAGTGCCGCCGCTCGTCGGCTTGTGAGACCCCAACTTCGTGAGTTTAATCCTACATCGGCAATTGTGTTGCAATCTTTCTCGTTCTTCCTTGTGTTCTTCGATTCGCAGGCAAGGATTAGCCTTCTAGGCGAGGTCAACCGTGCAACGCCGGTTGATAACCTTAGGAGACGTGGTGCTGCGATTGCGGGGTTCGGAACGTGTGGTTCGGAAGCCGGATCGATTTGAGTCACGACTCCACCAAATCGAGAGTTATCAGAACCTTTCGGAAGATCGGGGAACCCTAGTTCCCATCAAGTGATATCAGAGGACATATGTCCATGAGGGGTGCATGGGGTGGAGAAGGAGACCAACAAGGTTTTCCAAGTCAAGAAGAAGGCCCAAGGCTAATCCGATTCGAGTCCCCAAGGTGGAGGCCCAAGGAAACTCAAGTTCGAGTCGGCCTCGGAGTCCAGGAGCAGCCCACACTAAATTCATCGCCCAGGTCGCATACGGGCTCGGTTTTTGACGTTCGACATATGCTTGGAAAGCTTAGGAGATAAGCTTTCCAATGGCACTGGTGCCACCTCAAAATTCATTCTGAGTCATCGGGAATTGTCCAAACAAGTGGACGTCCAGAATCTGCCAGGGTGCTGCGCCGCCATCTTTTGGGCTGTTGGCCCGTGTATTATGTTGGGGTCCAATGTGGACGTGGTTAGGGGCTTATGCATGCCCCAACCCTCATATAATCATTAGCCACCGCCACATTAGGGTTTGGGTTTTGCTTAGATCAATTCTGTCAAGAACAGTGCCGCCGCTCGTCGGTTTGTGAGACCCCAACTTCGTGAGTTTAATCCTACATCGGCAATTGTGTTGCAATCTTTCTCGTTCTTCCTTGTGTTCTTCGATTCGCAGGCAAGGATTAGCCTTCTGGGCGAGGTCAACCGTGCAACGCCGGTTGATAACCTTAGGAGACGTGGTGCTGCGATTGCGGGGTTCGGAACGTGTGGTTCGGAAGCCGGATCGATTTGAGTCACGACTCCACCAAATCGAGAGTTATCAGAACCTTTCGGAAGATCGGGGAACCCTAGTTCCCATCAAGTGATATCAGAGGACATATGTCCATGAGGGGTGCATGGGGTGGAGAAGGAGACCAACAAGGTTTTCCAAGTCAAGAAGAAGGCCCAAGGCTAATCCGATTCGAGTCCCCAAGGTGGAGGCCCAAGGAAACTCAAGTTCGAGTCGGCCTCGGAGTCCAGGAGCAGCCCAAACTAAATTCATCGCCCAGGTCGCATACGGGCTCGGTTTTTGACGTTCGACATATGCTTGGAAAGCTTAGGAGATAAGCTTTCCAATGGCACTGGTGCCACCTCAAAATTCATTCTGAGTCATTGGGAATTGTCGAAACAAGTGGACGTCCAGAATCTGCCAGGGTGCTGCGCCGCCATCTTTTGGGCTGTTGGCCCGTGTATTATGTTGGGGTCCAATGTGGACGTGGTTAGGGGCTTATGCATGCCCCAACCCTCATATAATCATTAGCCACCGCCACATTAGGGTTTGGGTTTTGCTTAGATCAATTCTGTCAAGAACAGTGCCGCCGCTCGTCGGTTTGTGAGACCCCAACTTCGTGAGTTTAATCCTACATCGGCAATTGTGTTGCAATCTTTCTCGTTCTTCCTTGTGTTCTTCGATTCGCAGGCAAGGATTAGCCTTCTGGGCGAGGTCAACCGTGCAACGCCGGTTGATAACCTTAGGAGACGTGGTGCTGCGATTGCGGGGTTCGGAACGTGTGGTTCGGAAGCCGGATCGATTTGAGTCACGACTCCACCAAATCGAGAGTTATCAGAACCTTTCGGAAGATCGGGGAACCCTAGTTCCCATCAAGTGATATCAGAGGACATATGTCCATGAGGGGTGCATGGGGTGGAGAAGGAGACCAACAAGGTTTTCCAAGTCAAGAAGAAGGCCCAAGGCTAATCCGATTCGAGTCCCCAAGGTGGAGGCCCAAGGAAACTCAAGTTCGAGTCGGCCTCGGAGTCCAGGAGCAGCCCAAACTAAATTCATCGCCCAGGTCGCATACGGGCTCGGTTTTTGATGTTCTACATATTCCTGGAAAGCTAAGGAGATAAGCTTTCCAATGGCACTGGTGCCACCTCAAAATTCATTCTGAGTCATTGGGAATTGTCGAAACAAGTTTTCCAAGTCAAGAAGAAGGCCCAAGGCTAATCCGATTCGAGTCCCCAAGGTGGAGGCCCAAGGAAACTCAAGTTCGAGTCGGCCTCGGAGTCCAGGAGCAGCCCACACTAAATTCGTCGCCCAGGTCGCACACGTGCTCGATTTTCGACAGTCTACATATTCTTGGAAAGCTAAGGAGATAAGCTTTCCAATGGTACCAGTGCCACCTCAAAACTCATTCTGAGTCATTGGGAATTGTTGAAACAAGTGGACGTCTAGAATCTGCCAGGGTGCTGCGCCGCCATCTTTTGGGCTGTTGGCCCGTGTATTATGTTGGGGTCCAATGTGGACGTGGTTAGGGGCTTATGCATGCCCCAACCCTCATATAACATTAGCCACCGCCACATTAGGGTTTGGGTTTTGCTTAGATCAATTCTGTCAAGAACAGTGCCGCCGCTCGTCGGTTTGTGAGACCCCAACTTCGTGAGTTTAATCCTACATCGGCAATTGTGTTGCAATCTTTCTCGTTCTTCCTTGTGTTCTTCGATTCGCAGGCAAGGATTAGCCTTCTGGGCGAGGTCAACCGTGCAACGCCGGTTGATAACCTTAGGAGACGTGGTGCTGCGATTGCGGGGTTCGGAACGTGTATTTCGGAAGCCGGATCGATTTGAGTCACGACTCCACCAAATCGAGAGTTATCAGAACCTTTCGGAAGATCGGGGAACCCTAGTTCCCATCAAGTGATATCAGAGGACATATGTCCATGAGGGGTGCATGGGGTGGAGAAGGAGACCAACAAGGTTTTCCAAGTCAAGAAGAAGGCCCAAGGCTAATCCGATTCGAGTCCCCAAGGTGGAGGCCCAAGGAAACTCAAGTTCGAGTCGGCCTCGGAGTCCAGGAGCAGCCCACACTAAATTCATCGCCCAGGTCGCATACTGGCTCGGTTTTCGACGTTCTACATATTCTTGGAAAGCTAAGGAGATAAGCTTTCCAATGGCACTGGTGCCACCTCAAAATTCATTCTGAGTCATCGGGAATTGTCGAAACAATTTGACGTCCAGAATCTGCCAGGGTGCTGCGCCGCCATCTTTTGGGCTGTTGGCCCGTGTATTATGTTGGGGTCCAATGTGGACGTGGTTAGGGGCTTATGCATGCCCCAACCCTCATATAACATTAGCCACCGCCACATTAGGGTTTGGGTTTTGCTTAGATCAATTCTGTCAAGAACAGTGCCGCCGCTCGTCGGTTTGTGAGACCCCAACTTCGTGAGTTTAATCCTACATCGGCAATTGTGTTGCAATCTTTCTCGTTCTTGCTTGTGTTCTTCGATTCACACGCAAGGATTATCCTTCTGGGTGAGGTCAACCGTGCAATGCCGGTTGATAACCTTAGGAGACGTGGTGCTGCGATTGCGGGGTTCGGAACGTGTGGTTCGGAAGCCGGATCGATTTGAGTCACGACTCCACCAAATCGAGAGTTATCAGAACCTTTCGGAAGATCGGGGAACCCTAGTTCCCATCAAGTGATATCAGAGGACATATGTCCATGAGGGGTGCATGGGGTGGAGAAGGAGACCAACAAGGTTTTCCAAGTCAAGAAGAAGGCCCAAGGCTAATCCGATTCGAGTCCCCAAGGTGGAGGCCCAAGGAAACTCAAGTTCGAGTCGGCCTCGGAGTCCAGGAGCAGCCCACACTAAATTCGTCGCCCAGGTCGCACACGTGCTCGATTTTCGACAGTCTACATATTCTTGGAAAGCTAAGGAGATAAGCTTTCCAATGGTACCAGTGCCACCTCAAAACTCATTCTGAGTCATTGGGAATTGTTGAAACAAGTGGACGTCTAGAATCTGCCAGGGTGCTGCGCCGCCATCTTTTGGGCTGTTGGCCCGTGTATTATGTTGGGGTCCAATGTGGACGTGGTTAGGGGCTTATGCATGCCCCAACCCTCATATAACATTAGCCACCGCCACATTAGGGTTTGGGTTTTGCTTAGATCAATTCTGTCAAGAACAGTGCCGCCGCTCGTCGGTTTGTGAGACCCCAACTTCGTGAGTTTAATCCTACATCGGCAATTGTGTTGCAATCTTTCTCGTTCTTCCTTGTGTTCTTCGATTCGCAGGCAAGGATTAGCCTTCTGGGCGAGGTCAACCGTGCAACGCCGGTTGATAACCTTAGGAGACGTGGTGTTGCGATTGCGGGGTTCGGAACGTGTATTTCGGAAGCCGGATCGATTTGAGTCACGACTCCACCAAATCGAGAGTTATCAGAACCTTTCGGAAGATCGGGGAACCCTAGTTCCCATCAAGTGATATCAGAGGACATATGTCCATGAGGGGTGCATGGGGTGGAGAAGGAGACCAACAAGGTTTTCCAAGTCAAGAAGAAGGCCCAAGGCTAATCCGATTCGAGTCCCCAAGGTGGAGGCCCAAGGAAACTCAAGTTCGAGTCGGCCTCGGAGTCCAGGAGCAGCCCACACTAAATTCGTCGCCCAGGTCGCACACGTGCTCGATTTTCGACAGTCTACATATTCTTGGAAAGCTAAGGAGATAAGCTTTCCAATGGCACTGGTGCCACCTCAAAATTCATTCTGAGTCATCGGGAATTGTCGAAACAATTTGACGTCCAGAATCTGCCAGGGTGCTGCGCCGCCATCTTTTGGGCTGTTGGCCCGTGTATTATGTTGGGGTCCAATGTGGACGTGGTTAGGGGCTTATGCATGCCCCAACCCTCATATAACATTAGCCACCGCCACATTAGGGTTTGGGTTTTGCTTAGATCAATTCTGTCAAGAACAGTGCCGCCGCTCGTCGGTTTGTGAGACCCCAACTTCGTGAGTTTAATCCTACATCGGCAATTGTGTTGCAATCTTTCTCGTTCTTCCTTGTGTTCTTCGATTCGCAGGCAAGGATTAGCCTTCTGGGCGAGGTCAACCGTGCAACGCCGGTTGATAACCTTAGGAGACGTGGTGTTGCGATTGCGGGGTTCGGAACGTGTATTTCGGAAGCCGGATCGATTTGAGTCACGACTCCACCAAATCGAGAGTTATCAGAACCTTTCGGAAGATCGGGGAACCCTAGTTCCCATCAAGTGATATCAGAGGACATATGTCCATGAGGGGTGCATGGGGTGGAGAAGGAGACCAACAAGGTTTTCCAAGTCAAGAAGAAGGCCCAAGGCTAATCCGATTCGAGTCCCCAAGGTGGAGGCCCAAGGAAACTCAAGTTCGAGTCGGCCTCGGAGTCCAGGAGCAGCCCACACTAAATTCGTCGTCCAGGTCGCATACGGGCTCGGTTTTTGATGTTCTACATATTCCTGGAAAGCTAAGGAGATAAGATTTCCAATGGCACCGGTGCCACCTCAAAATTCATTCTGAGTCATCGGGAATTGTCGAAACAATTTGACGTCCAGAATCTGCCAGGGTGCTGCGCCGCCATCTTTTGGGCTGTTGGCCCGTGTATTATGTTGGGGTCCAATGTGGACGTGGTTAGGGGCTTATGCATGCCCCAACCCTCATATAACATTAGCCACCGCCACATTAGGGTTTGGGTTTTGCTTAGATCAATTCTGTCAAGAACAGTGCCGCCGCTCGTCGGTTTGTGAGACCCCAACTTCGTGAGTTTAATCCTACATCGGCAATTGTGTTGCAATCTTTCTCGTTCTTCCTTGTGTTCTTCGATTCGCAGGCAAGGATTAGCCTTCTGGGCGAGGTCAACCGTGCAACGCCGGTTGATAACCTTAGGAGACGTGGTGTTGCGATTGCGGGGTTCGGAACGTGTATTTCGGAAGCCGGATCGATTTGAGTCACGACTCCACCAAATCGAGAGTTATCAGAACCTTTCGGAAGATCGGGGAACCCTAGTTCCCATCAAGTGATATCAGAGGACATATGTCCATGAGGGGTGCATGGGGTGGAGAAGGAGACCAACAAGGTTTTCCAAGTCAAGAAGAAGGCCCAAGGCTAATCCGATTCGAGTCCCCAAGGTGGAGGCCCAAGGAAACTCAAGTTCGAGTCGGCCTCGGAGTCCAGGAGCAGCCCACACTAAATTCGTCGTCCAGGTCGCATACGGGCTCGGTTTTTGATGTTCTACATATTCCTGGAAAGCTAAGGAGATAAGATTTCCAATGGCACCGGTGCCACCTCAAAATTCATTCTGAGTCATCGGGAATTGTCGAAACAATTTGACGTCCAGAATCTGCCAGGGTGCTGCGCCGCCATCTTTTGGGCTGTTGGCCCGTGTATTATGTTGGGGTCCAATGTGGACGTGGTTAGGGGCTTATGCATGCCCCAACCCTCATATAACATTAGCCACCGCCACATTAGGGTTTGGGTTTTGCTTAGATCAATTCTGTCAAGAACAGTGCCGCCGCTCGTCGGTTTGTGAGACCCCAACTTCGTGAGTTTAATCCTACATCGGCAATTGTGTTGCAATCTTTCTCGTTCTTCCTTGTGTTCTTCGATTCGCAGGCAAGGATTAGCCTTCTGGGCGAGGTCAACCGTGCAACGCCGGTTGATAACCTTAGGAGACGTGGTGTTGCGATTGCGGGGTTCGGAACGTGTATTTCGGAAGCCGGATCGATTTGAGTCACGACTCCACCAAATCGAGAGTTATCAGAACCTTTCGGAAGATCGGGGAACCCTAGTTCCCATCAAGTGATATCAGAGGACATATGTCCATGAGGGGTGCATGGGGTGGAGAAGGAGACCAACAAGGTTTTCCAAGTCAAGAAGAAGGCCCAAGGCTAATCCGATTCGAGTCCCCAAGGTGGAGGCCCAAGGAAACTCAAGTTCGAGTCGGCCTCGGAGTCCAGGAGCAGCCCACACTAAATTCGTCGTCCAGGTCGCATACGGGCTCGGTTTTTGATGTTCTACATATTCCTGGAAAGCTAAGGAGATAAGATTTCCAATGGCACCGGTGCCACCTCAAAATTCATTCTGAGTCATCGGGAATTGTCGAAACAATTTGACGTCCAGAATCTGCCAGGGTGCTGCGCCGCCATCTTTTGGGCTGTTGGCCCGTGTATTATGTTGGGGTCCAATGTGGACGTGGTTAGGGGCTTATGCATGCCCCAACCCTCATATAACATTAGCCACCGCCACATTAGGGTTTGGGTTTTGCTTAGATCAATTCTGTCAAGAACAGTGCCGCCGCTCGTCGGTTTGTGAGACCCCAACTTCGTGAGTTTAATCCTACATCGGCAATTGTGTTGCAATCTTTCTCGTTCTTCCTTGTGTTCTTCGATTCGCAGGCAAGGATTAGCCTTCTGGGCGAGGTCAACCGTGCAACGCCGGTTGATAACCTTAGGAGACGTGGTGTTGCGATTGCGGGGTTCGGAACGTGTATTTCGGAAGCCGGATCGATTTGAGTCACGACTCCACCAAATCGAGAGTTATCAGAACCTTTCGGAAGATCGGGGAACCCTAGTTCCCATCAAGTGATATCAGAGGACATATGTCCATGAGGGGTGCATGGGGTGGAGAAGGAGACCAACAAGGTTTTCCAAGTCAAGAAGAAGGCCCAAGGCTAATCCGATTCGAGTCCCCAAGGTGGAGGCCCAAGGAAACTCAAGTTCGAGTCGGCCTCGGAGTCCAGGAGCAGCCCACACTAAATTCGTCGTCCAGGTCGCATACGGGCTCGGTTTTTGATGTTCTACATATTCCTGGAAAGCTAAGGAGATAAGATTTCCAATGGCACCGGTGCCACCTCAAAATTCATTCTGAGTCATCGGGAATTGTCGAAACAATTTGACGTCCAGAATCTGCCAGGGTGCTGCGCCGCCATCTTTTGGGCTGTTGGCCCGTGTATTATGTTGGGGTCCAATGTGGACGTGGTTAGGGGCTTATGCATGCCCCAACCCTCATATAACATTAGCCACCGCCACATTAGGGTTTGGGTTTTGCTTAGATCAATTCTGTCAAGAACAGTGCCGCCGCTCGTCGGTTTGTGAGACCCCAACTTCGTGAGTTTAATCCTACATCGGCAATTGTGTTGCAATCTTTCTCGTTCTTCCTTGTGTTCTTCGATTCGCAGGCAAGGATTAGCCTTCTGGGCGAGGTCAACCGTGCAACGCCGGTTGATAACCTTAGGAGACGTGGTGTTGCGATTGCGGGGTTCGGAACGTGTATTTCGGAAGCCGGATCGATTTGAGTCACGACTCCACCAAATCGAGAGTTATCAGAACCTTTCGGAAGATCGGGGAACCCTAGTTCCCATCAAGTGATATCAGAGGACATATGTCCATGAGGGGTGCATGGGGTGGAGAAGGAGACCAACAAGGTTTTCCAAGTCAAGAAGAAGGCCCAAGGCTAATCCGATTCGAGTCCCCAAGGTGGAGGCCCAAGGAAACTCAAGTTCGAGTCGGCCTCGGAGTCCAGGAGCAGCCCACACTGAATTCATCGCCCAGGTCGCATACTGGCTCGGTTTTCGATGTTCTACATATTCTTGGAAAGCTAAGGATATAAGCTTTCCAATGGCACTGGTGCCACCTCAAGATTCATTTTGAGTCATCGGGAATTGTCGAAACAATTTGACGTCCAGAATCTGCCAGGGTGCTGCGCCGCCATCTTTTGGGCTGTTGGCCCGTGTATTATGTTGGGGTCCAATGTGGACGTGGTTAGGGGCTTATGCACGCCCCAACCCTCATATAATCAGTAGCTGCCGTCACATTAGGGTTTGGGTTTTGCTTAGATCAATTCTGTCAAGAACAGTGCCGCCGCTCGTCGGTTTGTGAGACCCCAACTTCGTCAGTTTAATCCTACATCGGCAATTGTGTTGCAATCTTATTCATTCTTGCTTGTGTTCTTCGATTCGCTGGCAAGGATTAGCCTTTTGGGCGAGGTCAACCGTGCAACGCCGGTTGATAACCTTAGGAGACGTGGTGCTGCGATTGCGGGGTTCGGAACGTGTGGTTCGGAAGCCGGATCGATTTGAGTCACGACTCCACCAAATCGAGAGTTATCAGAACCTTTCGGAAGATCGGGGAACCCTAGTTCCCATCAAGTGATATCAGAGGACATATGTCCATGAGGGGTGCATGGGGTGGAGAAGGAGACCAACAAGGTTTTCCAAGTCAAGAAGAAGACCCAAGGCTAATCCGATTCGAGTCCCCAAGGTGGAGGCCCAAGGAAACTCAAGTTCGAGTCGGCCTCGGAGTCCAGGAGCAGCCCAAACTAAATTCATCGCCCAGGTCGCATACGGGCTCGGTTTTCGACGTTTTACATATTCCTGGAAAGCTAAGGAGATAAGCTTTCCAATGGCACCGGTGCCACCTCAAAATTTATTCTGAGTCATTAGAAATTGTCGAAACAAGTGGACGTCCAGAATCTGCCAGGGTGCTGCGCCGCCATCTTTTGGGCTGTTGGCCCGTGTATTATGTTGGGGTCCAATGTGGACGTGGTTAGGGGCTTATGCATGCCCCAACCCTCATATAATCATTAGCCACCGCCACATTAGGGTTTGGGTTTTGCTTAGATCAATTCTGTCAAGAACAGTGCCGCCGCTCGTCGGTTTGTGAGACCCCAACTTCGTGAGTTTAATCCTACATCGGCAATTGTGTTGCAATCTTTCTCGTTCTTCCTTGTGTTCTTCGATTCGCAGGCAAGGATTAGCCTTCTGGGCGAGGTCAACCGTGCAACGCCGGTTGATAACCTTAGGAGACGTGGTGCTGCGATTGCGGGGTTCGGAACGTGTGGTTCGGAAGCCGGATCGATTTGAGTCACGACTCCACCAAATCGAGAGTTATCAGAACCTTTCGGAAGATCGGGGAACCCTAGTTCCCATCAAGTGATATCAGAGGACATATGTCCATGAGGGGTGCATGGGGTGGAGAAGGAGACCAACAAGGTTTTCCAAGTCAAGAAGAAGGCCCAAGGCTAATCCGATTCGAGTCCCCAAGGTGGAGGCCCAAGGAAACTCAAGTTCGAGTCGGCCTCGGAGTCCAGGAGCAGCCCAAACTAAATTCATCGCCCAGGTCGCATACGGGCTCGGTTTTTGATGTTCTACATATTCCTGGAAAGCTAAGGAGATAAGCTTTCCAATGGCACTGGTCCCACCTCAAAATTCCTTCTGAGTCATCGGGAATTGTCGAAACAAGTGGACGTCCAGAATCTGCCAGGGTGCTGCGCCGCCATCTTTTGGGCTGTTGGCCCGTGTATTATGTTGGGGTCCAATGTGGACGTGGTTAGGGGCTTATGCATGCCCCAACCCTCATATAATCATTAGCCACCGCCACATTAGGGTTTGGGTTTTGCTTAGATCAATTCTGTCAAGAACAGTGCCGCCGCTCGTCGGTTTGTGAGACCCCAACTTCGTGAGTTTAATCCTACATCGGCAATTGTGTTGCAATCTTTCTCGTTCTTCCTTGTGTTCTTCGATTCGCAGGCAAGGATTAGCCTTCTGGGCGAGGTCAACCGTGCAACGCCGGTTGATAACCTTAGGAGACGTGGTGTTGCGATTGCGGGGTTCGGAACGTGTATTTCGGAAGCCGGATCGATTTGAGTCACGACTCCACCAAATCGAGAGTTATCAGAACCTTTCGGAAGATCGGGGAACCCTAGTTCCCATCAAGTGATATCAGAGGACATATGTCCATGAGGGGTGCATGGGGTGGAGAAGGAGACCAACAAGGTTTTCCAAGTCAAGAAGAAGGCCCAAGGCTAATCCGATTCGAGTCCCCAAGGTGGAGGCCCAAGGAAACTCAAGTTCGAGTCGGCCTCGGAGTCCAGGAGCAGCCCACACTAAATTCGTCGCCCAGGTCGCACACGTGCTCGATTTTCGACAGTCTACATATTCTTGGAAAGCTAAGGAGATAAGCTTTCCAATGGTACCAGTGCCACCTCAAAATTCATTTTGAGTCATCGGGAATTGTCGAAACAAGTGGACGTCCAGAATCTGCCAGGGTGCTGCGCCGCCATCTTTTGGGCTGTTGGCCCGTGTATTATGTTGGGGTGCAATGTGGACGTGGTTAGGGGCTTATGCATGCCCCAACCCTCATATAATCATTAGCCACCGCCACATTAGGGTTTGGGTTTTGCTTAGATCAATTCTGTCAAGAACAGTGCCGCCGCTCGTCGGTTTGTGAGACCCCAACTTCGTGAGTTTAATCCTACATCGGCAATTGTGTTGCAATCTTTCTCGTTCTTCCTTGTGTTCTTCGATTCGCAGGCAAGGATTAGCCTTCTGGGCGAGGTCAACCGTGCAACGCCGGTTGATAACCTTAGGAGACGTGGTGCTGCGATTGCGGGGTTCGGAACGTGTGGTTCGGAAGCCGGATCGATTTGAGTCACGACTCCACCAAATCGAGAGTTATCAGAACCTTTCGGAAGATCGGGGAACCCTAGTTCCCATCAAGTGATATCAGAGGACATATGTCCATGAGGGGTGCATGGGGTGGAGAAGGAGACCAACAAGGTTTTCCAAGTCAAGAAGAAGGCCCAAGGCTAATCCGATTCGAGTCCCCAAGGTGGAGGCCCAAGGAAACTCAAGTTCGAGTCGGCCTCGGAGTCCAGGAGCAGCCCACACTAAATTCGTCGCCCAGGTCGCACACGTGCTCGGTTTTCGACGTTCTACATATTCTTGGAAAGCTAAGGAGATAAGCTTTCCAATGGTACCAGTGCCACCTCAAAATTCATTTTGAGTCATCGGGAATTGTCGAAACAAGTGGACGTCCAGAATCTGCCAGGGTGCTGCGCCGCCATCTTTTGGGCTGTTGGCCCGTGTATTATGTTGGGGTCCAATGTGGACGTGGTTAGGGGCTTATGCATGCCCCAACCCTCATATAATCATTAGCCACCGCCACATTAGGGTTTGGGTTTTGCTTAGATCAATTCTGTCAAGAACAGTGCCGCCGCTCGTCGGTTTGTGAGACCCCAACTTCGTGAGTTTAATCCTACATCGGCAATTGTGTTGCAATCTTTCTCGTTCTTCCTTGTGTTCTTCGATTCGCAGGCAAGGATTAGCCTTCTGGGCGAGGTCAACCGTGCAACGCCGGTTGATAACCTTAGGAGACGTGGTGCTGCGATTGCGGGGTTCGGAACGTGTGGTTCGGAAGCCGGATCGATTTGAGTCACGACTCCACCAAATCGAGAGTTATCAGAACCTTTCGGAAGATCGGGGAACCCTAGTTCCCATCAAGTGATATCAGAGGACATATGTCCATGAGGGGTGCATGGGGTGGAGAAGGAGACCAACAAGGTTTTCCAAGTCAAGAAGAAGGCCCAAGGCTAATCCGATTCGAGTCCCCAAGGTGGAGGCCCAAGGAAACTCAAGTTCGAGTCGGCCTCGGAGTCCAGGAGCAGCCCACACTAAATTCATCGCCCAGGTCGCATACTGGCTCGGTTTTCGACGTTCTACATATTCTTGGAAAGCTAAGGAGATAAGCTTTCCAATGGTACCAGTGCCACCTCAAAATTCATTTTGAGTCATCGGGAATTGTCGAAACAAGTGGACGTCCAGAATCTGCCAGGGTGCTGCGCCGCCATCTTTTGGGCTGTTGGCCCGTGTATTATGTTGGGGTCCAATGTGGACGTGGTTAGGGGCTTATGCATGCCCCAACCCTCATATAATCATTAGCCACCGCCACATTAGGGTTTGGGTTTTGCTTAGATCAATTCTGTCAAGAACAGTGCCGCCGCTCGTCGGTTTGTGAGACCCCAACTTCGTGAGTTTAATCCTACATCGGCAATTGTGTTGCAATCTTTCTCGTTCTTGCTTGTGTTCTTCGATTCACACGCAAGGATTATCCTTCTGGGTGAGGTCAACCGTGCAATGCCGGTTGATAACCTTAGGAGACGTGGTGCTGCGATTGCGGGGTTCGGAACGTGTGGTTCGGAAGCCGGATCGATTTGAGTCACGACTCCACCAAATCGAGAGTTATCAGAACCTTTCGGAAGATCGGGGAACCCTAGTTCCCATCAAGTGATATCAGAGGACATATGTCCATGAGGGGTGCATGGGGTGGAGAAGGAGACCAACAAGGTTTTCCAAGTCAAGAAGAAGGCCCAAGGCTAATCCGATTCGAGTCCCCAAGGTGGAGGCCCAAGGAAACACAAGTTCATCAATTCTGTCAAGAACAGTGCCGCCGCTCGTCGGTTTGTGAGACCCCAACTTCGTGAGTTTAATCCTACATCGGCAATTGTGTTGCAATCTTTCTCGTTCTTATTTGTGTTCTTCGATTCGCAGGCAAGGATTAGCCTTTGTGGGCGAGGTCAACCGTGCAATGCCGGTTGATAACCTTAGGAGACGTGGTGCTGCGATTGCGGGGTTCGGAACGTGTGGTTCGGAAGCCGGATCGATTTGAGTCACGACTGAAGCCGGATCGATTTGAGTCACGACTGAAGCCGGATCGATTTGAGTCACGACTGAAGCCGGATCGATTTGAGTCACGACTGAAGCCGGATCGATTTGAGTCACGACTGAAGCCGGATCGATTTGAGTCACGACTGAAGCCGGATCGATTTGAGTCACGACTGAAGCCGGATCGATTTGAGTCACGACTGAAGCCGGATCGATTTGAGTCACGACTGAAGCCGGATCGATTTGAGTCACGACTGAAGCCGGATCGATTTGAGTCACGACTGAAGCCGGATCGATTTGAGTCACGACTGAAGCCGGATCGATTTGAGTCACGACTGAAGCCGGATCGATTTGAGTCACGACTGAAGCCGGATCGATTTGAGTCACGACTGAAGCCGGATCGATTTGAGTCACGACTGAAGCCGGATCGATTTGAGTCACGACTGAAGCCGGATCGATTTGAGTCACGACTGAAGCCGGATCGATTTGAGTCACGACTGAAGCCGGATCGATTTGAGTCACGACTGAAGCCGGATCGATTTGAGTCACGACTGAAGCCGGATCGATTTGAGTCACGACTGAAGCCGGATCGATTTGAGTCACGACTGAAGCCGGATCGATTTGAGTCACGACTGAAGCCGGATCGATTTGAGTCACGACTGAAGCCGGATCGATTTGAGTCACGACTGAAGCCGGATCGATTTGAGTCACGACTGAAGCCGGATCGATTTGAGTCACGACTGAAGCCGGATCGATTTGAGTCACGACTGAAGCCGGATCGATTTGAGTCACGACTGAAGCCGGATCGATTTGAGTCACGACTGAAGCCGGATCGATTTGAGTCACGACTGAAGCCGGATCGATTTGAGTCACGACTGAAGCCGGATCGATTTGAGTCACGACTGAAGCCGGATCGATTTGAGTCACGACTGAAGCCGGATCGATTTGAGTCACGACTGAAGCCGGATCGATTTGAGTCACGACTGAAGCCGGATCGATTTGAGTCACGACTGAAGCCGGATCGATTTGAGTCACGACTGAAGCCGGATCGATTTGAGTCACGACTGAAGCCGGATCGATTTGAGTCACGACTGAAGCCGGATCGATTTGAGTCACGACTGAAGCCGGATCGATTTGAGTCACGACTGAAGCCGGATCGATTTGAGTCACGACTGAAGCCGGATCGATTTGAGTCACGACTGAAGCCGGATCGATTTGAGTCACGACTGAAGCCGGATCGATTTGAGTCACGACTGAAGCCGGATCGATTTGAGTCACGACTGAAGCCGGATCGATTTGAGTCACGACTGAAGCCGGATCGATTTGAGTCACGACTGAAGCCGGATCGATTTGAGTCACGACTGAAGCCGGATCGATTTGAGTCACGACTGAAGCCGGATCGATTTGAGTCACGACTGAAGCCGGATCGATTTGAGTCACGACTGAAGCCGGATCGATTTGAGTCACGACTGAAGCCGGATCGATTTGAGTCACGACTGAAGCCGGATCGATTTGAGTCACGACTGAAGCCGGATCGATTTGAGTCACGACTGAAGCCGGATCGATTTGAGTCACGACTGAAGCCGGATCGATTTGAGTCACGACTGAAGCCGGATCGATTTGAGTCACGACTGAAGCCGGATCGATTTGAGTCACGACTGAAGCCGGATCGATTTGAGTCACGACTGAAGCCGGATCGATTTGAGTCACGACTGAAGCCGGATCGATTTGAGTCACGACTGAAGCCGGATCGATTTGAGTCACGACTGAAGCCGGATCGATTTGAGTCACGACTGAAGCCGGATCGATTTGAGTCACGACTGAAGCCGGATCGATTTGAGTCACGACTGAAGCCGGATCGATTTGAGTCACGACTGAAGCCGGATCGATTTGAGTCACGACTGAAGCCGGATCGATTTGAGTCACGACTGAAGCCGGATCGATTTGAGTCACGACTGAAGCCGGATCGATTTGAGTCACGACTGAAGCCGGATCGATTTGAGTCACGACTGAAGCCGGATCGATTTGAGTCACGACTGAAGCCGGATCGATTTGAGTCACGACTGAAGCCGGATCGATTTGAGTCACGACTGAAGCCGGATCGATTTGAGTCACGACTGAAGCCGGATCGATTTGAGTCACGACTGAAGCCGGATCGATTTGAGTCACGACTGAAGCCGGATCGATTTGAGTCACGACTGAAGCCGGATCGATTTGAGTCACGACTGAAGCCGGATCGATTTGAGTCACGACTGAAGCCGGATCGATTTGAGTCACGACTGAAGCCGGATCGATTTGAGTCACGACTGAAGCCGGATCGATTTGAGTCACGACTGAAGCCGGATCGATTTGAGTCACGACTGAAGCCGGATCGATTTGAGTCACGACTGAAGCCGGATCGATTTGAGTCACGACTGAAGCCGGATCGATTTGAGTCACGACTGAAGCCGGATCGATTTGAGTCACGACTGAAGCCGGATCGATTTGAGTCACGACTGAAGCCGGATCGATTTGAGTCACGACTGAAGCCGGATCGATTTGAGTCACGACTGAAGCCGGATCGATTTGAGTCACGACTGAAGCCGGATCGATTTGAGTCACGACTGAAGCCGGATCGATTTGAGTCACGACTGAAGCCGGATCGATTTGAGTCACGACTGAAGCCGGATCGATTTGAGTCACGACTGAAGCCGGATCGATTTGAGTCACGACTGAAGCCGGATCGATTTGAGTCACGACTGAAGCCGGATCGATTTGAGTCACGACTGAAGCCGGATCGATTTGAGTCACGACTGAAGCCGGATCGATTTGAGTCACGACTGAAGCCGGATCGATTTGAGTCACGACTGAAGCCGGATCGATTTGAGTCACGACTGAAGCCGGATCGATTTGAGTCACGACTGAAGCCGGATCGATTTGAGTCACGACTGAAGCCGGATCGATTTGAGTCACGACTGAAGCCGGATCGATTTGAGTCACGACTGAAGCCGGATCGATTTGAGTCACGACTGAAGCCGGATCGATTTGAGTCACGACTGAAGCCGGATCGATTTGAGTCACGACTGAAGCCGGATCGATTTGAGTCACGACTGAAGCCGGATCGATTTGAGTCACGACTGAAGCCGGATCGATTTGAGTCACGACTGAAGCCGGATCGATTTGAGTCACGACTGAAGCCGGATCGATTTGAGTCACGACTGAAGCCGGATCGATTTGAGTCACGACTCCACCAAATCGAGAGTTATCAGAACCTTTCGGAAGATCGGGGAACCCTAGTTCCCATCAAGTGATATCAGAGGACATATGTCCATGAGGGGTGCATGGGGTGGAGAAGGAGACCAACAAGGTTTTCCAAGTCAAGAAGAAGGCCCAAGGCTAATCCGATTCGAGTCCCCAAGGTGGAGGCCCAAGGAAACTCAAGTTCGAGTCGGCCTCGGAGTCCAGGAGCAGCCCACACTGAATTCATCGCCCAGGTCGCATACTGGCTCGGTTTTCGATGTTCTACATATTCTTGGAAAGCTAAGGAGATAAGCTTTCCAATGGCACTGGTGCCACCTCAAGATTCATTCTGAGTCATCGGGAATTGTCGAAACAAGTGGATGTCCAGAATCTGCCAGGGTGCTGCGCCGCCATCTTTTGGGCTGTTGGCCCGTGTATTATGTTGGGGTCCAATGTGGACGTGGTTAGGGTCTTATGCACGCCCCAACCCTCATATAATCAGTAGCTGCCGTCACATTAGGGTTTGGGTTTTGCTTAGATCAATTCTGTCAAGAACAGTGCCGCCGCTCGTCGGTTTGTGAGACCCCAACTTCGTGAGTTTAATCCTACATCGGCAATTGTGTTGCAATCTTTCTCGTTCTTGCTTGTGTTCTTCGATTCGCTGGAAAGGATTAGCCTTTTGGGCGAGGTCAACCGTGCAACGCCGGTTGATAACCTTAGGAGACGTGGTGCTGCGATTGCGGGGTTCGGAACGTGTGGTTCGGAAGAGGGTCCAATGTGGACGTGGTAAGGGGCTTATGCACGCCCCAACCCTCATATAATCACAGCCCAAACTAAATTCATCGCCCAGGTCGCATACGGGCTCGGTTTTTGATGTTCTACATATTCCTGGAAAGCTAAAGAGATAAGATTTCCAATGGCACCGGTGCCACCTCAAAATTCATTCTGAGTCATTGGGAATTGTCGAAACAAGTGGACGTCCAGAATCTGCCAGGGTGCTGCGCCGCCATCTTTTGGGCTGTTGGCCCGTGTATTATGTTGGGGTCCAATGTGGACGTGGTTAGGGGCTTATGCATGCCCCAACCCTCATATAATCATTAGCCACCGCCACATTAGGGTTTGGGTTTTGCTTAGATCAATTCTGTCAAGAACAGTGCCGCCGCTCGTCGGTTTGTGAGACCCCAACTTCGTGAGTTTAATCCTACATCGGCAATTGTGTTGCAATCTTTCTCGTTCTTCCTTGTGTTCTTCGATTCGCAGGCAAGGATTAGCCTTCTGGGCGAGGTCAACCGTGCAACGCCGGTTGATAACCTTAGGAGACGTGGTGTTGCGATTGCGGGGTTCGGAACGTGTGGTTCGGAAGCCGGATCGATTTGAGTCACGACTCCACCAAATCGAGAGTTATCAGAACCTTTCGGAAGATCGGGGAACCCTAGTTCCCATCAAGTGATATCAGAGGACATATGTCCATGAGGGGTGCATGGGGTGGAGAAGGAGACCAACAAGGTTTTCCAAGTCAAGAAGAAGGCCCAAGGCTAATCCGATTCGAGTCCCCAAGGTGGAGGCCCAAGGAAACTCAAGTTCGAGTCGGCCTCGGAGTCCAGGAGCAGCCCACACTAAATTCATCGCCCAGGTCGCATACGGGCTCGGTTTTTGATGTTCTACATATTCCTGGAAAGCTAAGGAGATAAGCTTTCCAATGGCACTGGTCCCACCTCAAAATTCCTTC
>OAMR01001307.1:56628-67115 GCA_900205405.1 Echinochloa crus-galli | reverse complement strand
CTTCTTTTACTGTCTGGTGGCAAGAATTCCATGATGGAGTTGGATACAAGAAGTATATTCAGAATTACATGTCTGATGGTCCCTTGTCTGATGTTGAGTACAGGGCCTTTCTGAATATGTGGCTGTGCAGATTCATCTTTTGTGGCAAAGCTAATGAGCCAACTCTGAACCACATCGTGATGGCTGAAGACCTGGCTGCTGGCACACTCATCCCTCTGGGAAAATATTTGCTGGGAAGTGTTTATCATATGCTTCATCAAACCATTCGCCTGATGCATACCAGCAAGAAAATTCCTTGTGTTAATGGTCCTTGGTGGTTCATCCAGATGTGGTTGCAGTTGTACATGCACCAGATTGTCACTATTGACATCAACAGTCGGCACTTTCCCTCAATTAATTATAAGGAAGGGGAACCTCAAAGCACCAAAGGCTGTCAAACCTATGGAGAGGCTGCCTCTACTGTATCTGTGGATAAGAGCATTGGTGAATTCTTTGAGCTTTTCTCCAAAGGCTTTGCTGATCCTCTTTGGTTTCCTTATTCTGACAATGACAATCTTACTCTCCCTTGTGAGTTTAGTTTTGAAATTGGATGTACAGATGCACAATCCATAGCCATTTTTAATTCTTTCATTCGGCCCTGTATCCTGCCAGCCGAATTTTGTGGAGGGAGGCTGGTTCAGAGTACTTTTGAGTACTACCAGCCGAATATGATGGCTAGGCAGTTAGGCTGTGGCCAAGTGCCACCAAGATTATTTCTTCATGAATTCCTTAAGCCTAGGGAGATTGTCACAAACTCCATGAAAACAAGAAGGATTTTTGACTACAGATGCTGCACAACCATTGTAACACCCAAAAATAGCATATTTAAAATTTTTAGTAATTAATTGATTATTTATTATCATGTTCATTTTTAATATAGGTTAAATAAATAATTTCTGAAAATTAAAATCAAATATAAGGCCTAGAAACATTTTTGTTGCATTCATGCTGCTGCATTTATTTTTGTATTGCTTGTGGTTCAAACAAGAATCGAGAGTTTAAATTTATTTAAATTCGAATTTGAATCACCTTGTTTGGAGCTCTAGAAAAGTTGCTATGGCCTTAGTTCACTTTTCCACCTCCAACTCTTCCCGTGGCCTGTTTTCCCTCCCTCCTCTTTTCCTCCTCCGTGGCCCAGCTCGCTGCCTCAGCCCAGCTTGCTGCCCAGACTCTCACAGCCGAAAGTCCACCCTTGCTCCCTCTTCTTTCTCCTCAGCTCGGCCCGCTCCAGCGCGCAGCGCACGGCCCAGTGTGCGCCGCGCCAGTCAAACAGGCCCCGCGGCCCAACACCCAGTGCAGCCCAGCTCGCCGCGCCTTCTCCCCCACCGCTCTTGGGCCGTCCCCAGAAGCGGCCCAGCCGCGCCTTCCCCCTCTCTCTCCCACTGCCGGACGGGCCCCGCATGGCAGGGCCGTCCCCTACCTCCGACCAACCAAGCCCGGTCGAGCTCGGCCCACAGCGCCGCCTCGGCTCGGCACCAGGGCCGCTCCCCGCGCCGTCGTGGGCCCCGCAGAAGCTTCCCCGAAGCTTCCGCACCCCTCCCTTCCTTTCTTCGCGCGCTCCCCCGCTTGGAAAGAGCTCCCACGCATGGAAGGCGATCGCCGCCGCTGCTGCCCCGACCTCGTGTGGCTCGCACGCCAAGGTAGCCTCCCTGGGGCTATAAAAGCCGCGCCCCGCAGCCCTCGATCCTCACAACTCGCCTCGAGCACCCGGCCACCCACCAGCCCTTTTCCCCATCGCCATTGCCGCCGCCACCCGAGCTCGCGCCGCCGCAGTTGAATTCCCCTCTCCGGCATCTCATCCTTTGATTTGATCCCACCAGGAGCTGCGCGCCGAGGTAAAGAAGCCCCCGAGCCCTATCTTGCTCGTCTTTCCCTACCATAGCTTGGCTTCTGTAGCACTCCGACGGCCACCTGCGCCGCCCGTCGTCGTTGGTCGCCTACGGCGCGCATTCGTCGACGAGAACCACCCCATCTTGTTCGCCGTAGTCTCGTGGTGCTCCAGAGTCAAAATTTGTCCCAAACCGAGCCCCGCAGCTCGAGTTCGAGTCTGCTCCGGCGGAGCGCCGCCGCTTCCCCTGCAGCGCCGCCGCGTCTCCTGGTCGCCGGCGGCCGTCTTTTTCCCCCTTCTCCCCCAGCCATCCGATCCAGAATCCACGGCCCAGATTCAATCAAACTCCTGAGTCAAACCCCTGTGTACCGGTCAGCCGTGCACCCTTTTTGCTAAAGAGCCCCTGCCTTTTCCCGAAATCAACCCGCAGTCCAGGCCAGTTCGAAAGTATTTACCATTAGGTCCTGTTTTCTTCAATTTAACCCCTGAGCTTTCAAACATTCGAACCCGCGGTCCAGCCCTGCCGTTTTAACACGTTAGCCCTTCGGTTTATACGCATAATTACGTTTAAGTCCTCGGTTTCTCGCAGATAGGTCCCTGGATCTTCAAATCACCGTAACTTTCTCGTTTTAGCTCCGATTAGCGTGATTTTCGCGCTCATGTGTTCGTAGCGAAGCGTAGAATCGATCTAAAACCCTTTTATGTACTGTTTTCACTGTTTGATGTACTGTTTCTAATAGAATACCTTTGCTTGCATGTATTGTCTTGTATGGATGCTTGTGTGTTGATTCGAGTCCAGTCGGTGAGCCGTTGCCATTGGAGTTCGAGCACGTTGAGGACTTTCAGGACCCGGACTCACAGCAGCAGCAGCAGCACTTTGAGGAAGGCAAGTTATAGCAACGGACAATCCTTGCTACCTATCCACCTCTGTACTACATTTATTTACATTCATGCATTTAAATTGATGTACCACCGCGACGATGGAAGAGCTCACGGACGAAGAATGGAAGCGGTACCTGATTGCTGAGGAACACTTCAAGGCGCAATTCTTGAAGGGTTTCGAATCTAATAGATTCATTAAGTTACCTAAGGTTGTCCTAGTCTTGTTATTCCTACCTTGTTACCTTGGGTTATTGCATTATGGGTAGACTTTTGCTAGGCGCAGCTACTATCACCTTTACTGTTAAACTTGATATAATGGTTCACTTCAACTTTAATGTTAAAATATGCTTTTTAGCAACATGGTTAAGGGAACTAGGGCGTCAGCTGCGTGCCAGGCCCTAGTGTCTCTCCGTAAGGACCGTTTCTTAAAGCGGAAACCCAGGAGCCTGTCGCCACCGCCAGAACTATAATGGCTCTGGTCTTGGACAAGTAGCTTGTATAGCTGGCTACCGAGGGGCCAACGGCGTTAGTGAAGCAAGGTGAAAGGGTGTTTTCTGATTCCACCGAGGACGGGAGATCCGTCGGCTAGGTCCCGTTAGCACCAGTCCCGTGTGGGAGTCTCAGAGATTGAGAACTCCGCACGTTGCGCCTTTTTTCCTGTTGGCTTGTATGCCGCGCTTTGGACACCATCGACCCCCCTACGGTGAGACTCCGTGGCGTACGTCGATCTCGGTGCCTAGGTTCTCACCGCCTTGTTACACTAGCGGCTACTGTCTTGTTAGGGTGTCTTGTGAAAATCCTCGTAGCGTCCCTATGCCGTCACACCTCGGTAGTGTTGATGTGCGTGGTTGGGTGCAAAGTTCCTTTGAACTTTTACGCGACTGGTGGGTAAAGGGTGAAACCTCTGCAGAGTGTACAATCTATCATGATAGCCTTGCTCAAGGTCACGAGCGGCCTGATCCTTTTTGATTAGAACTTGATGGTTATTATTGTTGTTTAATGACTTACACTATTAATTGGGTTACAACTGGGAGTCCTTTCACTTGTAGTAAATTGGATGAAGTTAAAATGAATCAACTAAAAATGCTAATGCAGTCAAACCGAGTCAAACCTTTTTGGCCTCATACCCCGTGCTATACTTGCTAAGTAATTCTGTTACTTACACTTGCTTAAATTCAACAAAATCCGGATGGGTAACAGGTTGGGCTGAGCGTGAGTCTGCTGCTGAGTTTCCGGAGGATCTGCCGTTCTACTGAGTGTGTTCTCCCAGTCAGAGTCCCTGTGGGAGTACGGCCTCGTTTAGAGAGAGTTTATATTAGTCTTCCCTGTATTGGTTAGTTCACAGTTGCAGAATGTACCAGCTCAACGCAACCCGGCGCAGCCAAGTCCTGCTCAGCGCACCGGCCCCGTCAAGTTGTTGGTATGTTTTGTTGCGCATTGGATGCCATTGACCCCCCTATGGTGAGACTCCATAGGCGTACGTCATTCTCGGTGCCTGGGCCATGCTGCCTGTGCTGTACCATAAGCGGCCACTGTCTTGTTAGGGTGTCTTGTGAAAGGCCTCGTAGCGTCCCTATGCCGTCACACCTCGGTAGTGTTGATGTGCGTGGTTGGGTGCAAAGTTCTTTTGAACTTTTACGCGACTGGTGGGTAAAGTGTGAAACCTCTGCAGAGTGTACAATCTATCATGATAGCCTTGCTCAAGGTCATGAGCGGCCTGGCGTTCCTTTTCGAATAGAACTTGATGGTTATTATTGTTGTTTAATGACTTACACTATATAATTGGGTTACAACTGGGAGTCCTTTCATTTGTAGTAAATTGGATAAAGTTAAAATAAATCAACTAAAAATGCGAATGCAGTCAAACCGAGCCAAACCTTTTTGGCCTCATACCCCGTGCTATACTTGCTTAAATTCAACAAAATCCCGGATGGGTAACAGGTTGGGCTGAGCGTGAGTCTGCTGCTGAGTTTCCGGAGGATCTGCCGTTCTTCTGAGCGTGTTCTCCCAGTCAGAGTCCCTGTGGGATCACAGCTTCCTTAGTTTGAGAGTTATAGTCTTCCGCTGTATTGGTTAGTTTATTTTTATTGCACTCTGATGCAAAACTCTTCATTTATGATTCAATAAAGCATTGTGTTCTCTGTTTTACCATATTTGTTATGCTATATATGTATGTTTGGCCGTCCGCCGGCCATCGTCGAGTACCCCCATCGATCTCAGGTCAGGCTACTATCAGATGAAGATTCGGGTGTCGGATATACCCAAGACGGCATTCACCACTCGGTATGGGTTGTATGAGTTCACAGTCATGTCCTTTGGTTTGACCAATGCACCGGCCTACTTCATGTAACTGATGAACAGTGTGTTCATGGCCTATCTTAACAAATTCGTCTTTAGGTGCTTGATTTTGTTGTTATTATGCTCATGCTTGATTTGGATTTTTGTAATGATTGTGATGGACATAGACGCAAGTCTACCACCATCTAGATATTGGATTAAGGTTTAAGGACATTAGTGCTTACATAGACGGGGAATTAATTATTTGCTTTCCTTTACCCTTTATCGGTTAAAATCCTCTATCGCCAGACTCATGACCTGACACAAATTATTTGCTGATAATAGATGGTGAACACAAGGAGGAACGTTGGTGCCGGTGGGAGCGGCCAGAACCCGAACCCGAATCCACCGCCTCCACCACCGCCACTCACCATGGAGCAGATGATGCAGATGCAGCTCCAGTTGACGCAGCAGATGGCCCAGACTATCGCCTTGCTGCAGCAGCAACAGCAGAATCCACCTCCTCCGCCCCACTTGCCGCCAAGAGACAAGTGGGGCGAATTTCTGAAGGGACGCCCTCCTACCTTCACCAAGGCCAGCGATCCTCTACAGGAAGATGATTGGCTCAAAGCGGTGGAGAGACAGCTCGACATCGCGCAGTGCAATGACCGGGAGAAGGTGTTGTACGCAGGAGGACAGCTTCAGACCATGTACCGGAAGCACTGATGGCCCTGAAGAAGAAGGAGTTCCTGGCACTGAAGCAGGAAGGGATGAGCGTCACCGCTTACCGCGACAAGTTCATCGAGCTCGCCCGCTATGCTCCGGAAGATGTGGACACTGACCAGAAGAAGCAGGCTCGGTTCCGTGATGGCTTGCAGGATGCTCTGCAGTACCAGCTGATGTGCACCAAGTTCCCCAACTTCCAGGAACTGGTGGACGGCGCCTTCAAGCTGGAGCACAAGCGCCGTGAGATCGAAGAGAAGAAGAGGAAGTTCCAGGGCCAGCAAACTGGGAGCAGTAGCCTCCCCCGCTTCGCTCCTCCGCAGGGGAACCAGCAGACGGTGGGCTAGCAGCGCCCCCAGGGTCAGTCCAGCCTGCTGAACCGCAACCAGTTTCAGCAGCGCCCCCAGTTTCAGCAGCGCCCCCAGTTCCAGCAGCGCCCTCAGTACCAACAGCGTCCTCAGCAACTCCAGGCGCCGCAGCCGCAGCGTGTTTAGAATCAGACACAGAATGCCCCAGTTCAGTGCAACCAAGTACAGCAGGGTCCTGTTCAGCGTCCCAACGCAGTGAACGATGCTCCGGCAGGACAGAAGGTGTGCTTCCACTGTGGGGAGCCGGGGCATTACGCTCACTACTGTCCCCGCAAGAACAAGAATGCCAGAGGCAAGGTCAACCACGTGGGTGCGGAGACCGCAGAAGCAGCTACCGACGTGGTTGTGGGTACGTTCCCTGTTAATTCGACTCCTGCAACTGTTTTGTTCGATACTGGAGCTTCGCATGCATTCATATCTGCTGCTTTTGTAAAAAAGAACATGATGATGTTGCAACCTATGAGAAACCCAATGATAGTCAGTTCTCCTGGAGGGGAATAACGTGCTACATTACGTTGCCCCTATACCACTATCACAATAAGGGGGGTAGACTTTGGGGCTAGTCCAATAGTGCTAGAGACCTTTGGATTCGATATGATTCTGGGTATGAGCTGGTTAGCCAGATATGAAGGGGTGATCCAATGTTCCAAGAGAGCAGTGCAACTGACATCCAAGACCGGCGAAAGGGTGGAGTATCAGGCAGCTGGATCCATGGAGCGCAGTCAGGTCAATCAAGCTGAAGGCACAGCTCTCGAGGACATTCGCGTGGTGTGTGACTACCCGGATGTATTCCCAGATGAATTGCCAGGTATGCCCCCAGACCGCGAAGTTGAATTCGTTATTGATCTTAAACCTGGCACTGCACCTATAGCCAAGAGGCCATATAGGATGGGAGTAAAAGAGCTGGAGCAGCTTAAGAAGGAGCTAGAAGCTCTGCTGGCAAAGGGGTACATTCGTCCAAGTTCTTCACCGTGGGGAGCACCGGTGTTGTTCACGGACAAGAAGGATGGTACACAAAGGTTGTGTGTGGACTATCGAGCCCTCAACGAAGTGACCATCAAGAACAAGTACCCACTGCCGAGGATTGATGATCTGTTCGACCAGCTGAGATTGATGATATGTTCGATCAGCTGAAGGGAGCCTGTGTGTTCTCTAAGATCGATCTCAGGTCAGGCTACTACCAGATGAAGATACGGGTGTCGGATATACCCAAGACGACATTCACCACTCGGTACGGGTTGTATGAGTTCAAAGTCATGTCCTTTGGATTGACTAATGCTCCTGCATACTTCATGTACCTGATGAACAGTGTGTTCATGGACTACCTTGACAAGTTCGTGGTGGTGTTCATTGATGATATTCTGGTCTTCTCCAAGAATGAAGAAGAACATGAGGAGCATTTGAGGTTGGTGATGCAAAGACTCCGGGAACATCAGTTGTATGCCAAGCTGAGCAAGTGTGAGTTCTGGCTGAAGGAAGTGGCATTCCTAGGACATGTGTTGTCCAATGGAGGAGTGACAGTTGATCCGAAGAAGGTCAGTGATGTGTTGAGCTGGAATCCGCCTCGGGATGTTAGCGAAATCAGGAGTTTCCTTGGGATGGCCGGGTATTATCGACGGTTCATTGAAGGATTCTCCAAGATTGCTAAGCCCCTGACGGCGTTGCTGGAGAAGAATGCCAAGTTCGTCTGGACAAAGCAGTGTCAGGCCAGCTTTGAAGAGTTGAAGAAAAGACTGACAACAGCCCCAGTGCTGGTTTTGCCTGATCTTGCCAAGAGCTCCTCTATCTACTGCGATGCATCCCGTCTAGGATTGGGGTGTGTACTCATGCAGGAAGGCAGAGTTGTGGCATATGCGTCAAGGCAGTTGAGGAAGCATGAGCAGAACTACCCGACTCATGATCTTGGAAGCATGAGCAGAACTACCCAACACATGATTTGGAGTTGGCAGCTGTTGTGCATGCTCTGAAGATTTGGAGGCATTACTTGGTTGGACACAAGTGTGACATTTACACTGACCACAAGAGCCTCAAGTACGTCTTCACTCAGTCAGATCTGAACATGAGGCAACGCCGATGGTTAGAGTTGATCAAGGACTATGATCTGGAGATCCACTACCACCCAGGCAAGGCTAATTTGGTGGCAGATGCTCTGAGTAGAAGGAGCTATGTGAACAAGATCACTGGACACTGTCTAACAGAAGAACTCAGCCGGGAATTCGAGAGGATGAGTCTGGGATTTGTGACTAGCATCACAGAGATGACAGTGGAACCTACTCTGGAACAAGAGATCCGGAAGGGTCAGCTTGAAGATGAACATATCAAGGAGATTGTGGGAAATGTTGCTCTAGGAAAGGCCCCTGGATTCCGAGTTGATGATCAAGGAACCTTGTGGCATGGGAAGAGGATATGTGTGCCAGACATAGCACAGATCAGGGACACGATCCTGAGAGAAGCACATGACTCAGCCTATTCGATCCACCCAGGAAGTACCAAGATGTACCAAGACATCAAGGAAAGATTCTGGTGGTATGGATTGAAGCGTGATGTGGCAACACACGTGGCTCTATGTGACACATGTCAGAGAGTCAAGGCTGAACATCAGAGGCCAGCAGGATTGCTCCAGCCTTTGAAGATACCTGAATGGAAGTGGGAAGAAGTTGGCATGGACTTCATCACTGGTCTGCCTCGCACTCAGAGAGGATTTGACTCCATTTGGGTGATAGTGGACCGCTTGACCAAGGTGGCACACTTTCTACCAGTGAAGACCACTTATACAGGCGCCCGATTGGCAGAGCTGTACATGGAGAGGATTGTATGCTTGCATGGAGTGCCGAAGCGCATAGTGTCTGATCGTGGAACTCAGTTCACTTCACACTTCTGGAAGAGGTTGCATGAGTCGATGGACACAAAGTTGCATTTCAGCTCAGCTTATCATCCGCAGACTGATGGGCAGACAGAACGGACGAATCAGATATTGGAGGATATGCTGAGAGCTTGCGCTTTACAATATGGTGCCAGTTGGGACAAGAGTTTGCCGTACGCGGAATTCTCGTACAACAATAGTTACCAGAAGAGTCTGCAGATGTCACCATTTGAGGCTCTGTATGGCAAAAAGTGTAGGACACCACTGTTCTGGAATCAGACCGGAGAAAGTCAGGTTTTTGGGCCTGACATACTCAAAAGGGCAGAGGAACAAGTGCAAGTGATCAGACAGAATTTGCAGAGGGCACAGTCTAGACAGAAGAGCTATGCTGATGTCAGAAGGAGGGATCTCAACTTCAAGGTTGATGACTTTGTGTATCTCAAGGTGTCACCGATGAGAGGTGTGAAGAGGTTCAATGTCAAGGGCAAGTTGGCACCTCGTTTCATTGGACCCTTCAAGATATTGGAACGGAAAGGTGAAGTGGCATACCGGCTAGAGTTACCTGAGAAACTGGCCGGAGTACACGATGTGTTCCATGTGTCCCAGCTGAAGAAATGTTTGCGGGTACCTGAAGAGTCTGAGAAGGTGATCCCGATAGAAGGGCTGAGTGTGCAAGAGGATCTCACCTATGAGGAGCATCCAGTCAAGATTCTAGAGGAGTCTGAGAGGGTGACAAGAAACAGGGTCATCCGGATGTGCAAGGTTCAATGGAGCCGATGTTCAGAGGATGAAGCAACCTGGGAAAGAGAAGAAGATCTCAGAGCTGAGTATCCACAGTTATTCCCATCCACGTCCGAATCTCGAGGACGAGATTCATCTTAAGGGGGGTAGGTTTGTAACACCCAAAAATAGCATATTTAAAATTTTTAGTAATTAAATGATTATTTATTATCCTGTTCATGTTTAATATAGGTTAAATAATAATTTCTGGAAATTAAAATTTAATATAAGGTTAGAAACATTTTTGTTGCATTCATGCTGGCTGCATTTTTTTGTTTGTGTGTGGTTCAAGAATTTAAATTTTTAAATTCGAATTTGAATCGCTGGTTGGAGCTCTAGAAAAGTTGTTGGCCCAGTCTGTTTTTTGCCCCTCAAACTTTCCTCGGCCTTCTTTCCTCCCTATTTTTCTCAGCTCAGCCCAAGCTTTCCCCCTTTCTTCTTGCGGCCCAGCTTGGCCCAGTCCCAGCCAGCATGCTCGGCCCAGTACTGCCCGCAGCCAGCCGCTGAAGTCCACTCCCGCTCCTCCAACTTTTTCCCCAGCTCGCTTCCGCTCCCTCACTTTCTCCAGCGCTCGGCCGGCCCTGCCCCTCCACCTGGGCCAACACCAGCCGGCCCACTTCGGCCCCGCTCACCCCGCTCCCCCTTCCCGCACCACTTGGGCCCAAACCAGCAGCTGCCACCCCGGCCCAACAACTTCAGGCCCAGTACTCCGCTCGGCCACTCCACG
>OAMR01001307.1:15016-33284 GCA_900205405.1 Echinochloa crus-galli | reverse complement strand
GTTGGGCTTTTCAACCTGCTTTTGCTTTTAGAAAAGCCAAAAGCCAACCACAGGGCCAAAAAGCCATAGGTGCTTTTGCCCAAAAGCAGCTTTTACTCTAGTACAAATCCAAAAACACCTTTCCCTATGCTTTTGCTGGGTTTTGAAGTTGAATAATTACCCACCTACCACTGGTCATGAAAAAAAAATGGTTCACTTCGTTCTATTCCCTTGGCCATGATGTCTCCTCGTCGTCCCGTCCACTCGTGCCCGCCGCCGCCGGCCGGCCGCTGCCCAACGCCTGCAGGCGCCTGTCGACGAATTATGTCACGCACGTCTGCCTGGGGGTACCCCAGAGAGTAGATTTGTGGGTCTCGCCTAGTTCCAGGCCGTGTTTGAGTGGGCATCTCGTCGATGTTTGAGCGGGCATCACGATTCGCGTTGAGTGTTTCGCGCAGATCAGCGGGCGGAGGCCCTGCTGCTGCACGTGCCCCGGCGGGTGGTGCTTGTTCTCGACTTGGATGAGGTGACTGGACCGTGCCCCGGCTAGGTTGCAGCCTTGCTGTGTGATGACTTGATTGTGTCCTCCATCGATGCCTTTACGCACATGCTCCAAGAGGGTAAGGGCATGCCTCAGATGTGCACGGCTTTGATTTTGTGAGTTTACCGTGTTCCTGATCAGCTCTGCTGCAACGTCGAGGTTTACTGGAGTGTTCTGTAAAATAGGCTGATCGTCAACCATCTGGAAGTCATGTGCAAGGTTGCGGGTAGCCGTGGCCCTTAGAGCCGTATTCACGCGTCGCTGAGCTCGTTTCGCGTTCCTTATCCGCCTTGCTCTCTGTTGTTGATTAGTTTCGTTCGGTGTTGCTTCTTCTTCTGCAGAGATATCGTTGAGTCTTTCTCGATCGTACGCGCCACCAGCATCCTCAGCACCTGTAATCTAGCCAAATGCTTCCCCGGCAACGGCGCCAGAAATGCTTGTTGGCACTTCTTACGATCCAATATCAGAATTGAGAATCCTGGTACTGGGGTAAGGAGTGTTTCAGTGGTTTTCCTTATGGCTTAGTAAAATATAGAAATATTCTGCAAGCGCACAGAATAACTGCTGTAGCACTTCACCTGGGAGTATCCCGAGGTATCGTAATTTATATTTCCGCAGGGAAGCTTTGGCAAGACTACTACTGAACAGATATTCGAGACTATCAGAGAAGGGTACACGACTAAACAAGACAGGGGATAAACGGTATTGGATAGGAGTGGATATACCTGACACACAGCTCAAGGAGGCTTGGATAGATGAGAGAAGGTATAGATAGCTGGGAGGACAACGAGAAGAGTAAAGGATTCCTGGGACTCTATCTACCTAAGTCAAGTGGTTAGAGATACAGGCTATAGAGCCAGCACTAAAAGGTCTGGGGTAAGTCTATTGTCTTTCTTGGGGACTACAGGGCCTCCGACACACAGAAAGGGATGAGAAGGGGTGCCGACTACCCTGAACCTTGGGTCCTAAAGCACCGGAACTAACGTGATGGACTACAACGACCGGAAGGGCTGTCACCACCTCCCGGCTACCACCTCCGTTGCGACGGGTAGAAACTAAGGCTACTGACAAGTCTAGGAACCACTCCTACACAGATCAATAACTACTCACTTCGCTAGCAGAAGCAAGCACCCTCGTTACTACTCTTAGTGACAATTCACCTCAAGTAGTAAGCAAGAACGAAGAACCAATAGAGACAGAGACTTAAGCAAGAACTAGAAGCACTAAGAACTAGAACCAACTATAGTCTAAACACAATATAGAAGCAACTAGACTAAAGTAGATGCAACTATATAAGACAAAGTAGAGCAAAGTAGATAACTATATTGATAACTCAAATGTCAACAAAAGATAAAGTAAAAGATACAAGAGCTATTACCAGAGCTTCTGAAGACGACTCCGGAACCTCCGAGGCACAGCTCGACTCGACTCTAACTCCCAACTAAACTATCCTAACTCTACAAAAGGGAAAAGTGGAAATGGAGCTCTTGGCTTGTGGTGTGTGTTGAATGAGGGCTGGGACTGTCCAATTTATAGCGGTTGATGGCGGTTGTAGGCAGGGTAACCGCCAAGGCAACCAGGGAGGCGGTGCCGGGCCTTCGGCCGAACTCCCCGGTTCGGCCGAACAGGCCAGTTCGGCCGAACCGTGGGATCTGCCGCCTCTGGCTCCCACGGCCAGGATTCATCCCTGGAAGGCGGTGCTGGCTTGGGGGCGGTTCGGCCGAACCGCCTCGTTCGGCCGAACGGGCCTGGAGGCCCAGCAGCCCCCCTCTGCACCGCCTCTTCCCTCTGGACCTCTTGGGCTTGCTTCTGGTTGCTTGGATTCGTATTCTTCTGGCCCAGAGTGTTGTGTCGGTCCTTCGGGATGAGTTGGCGGTCGTCCTACGTGGCTTGATGTGTTTGTTGAGTTGTCGCTGACGTGGACGGCTTCCGCTGGCCCGTACGGCTAAGGGGGATAACCGGCCGAACATGTCGTTCGGCCGTTTCTGTCATTTCCGACCCCTATAGCACGTGTTTCGTGATATTGTACCTGCAAACATGACACTCACCAAAACTCGTGGAACTTTATTAGAAATAAAACCTAAGTACATGGAATGTTGCATATAACCCCGTTTATTCCCGAGTATTGGTGGTGAAATTGGGCTGTAACGACCGCCAACAATACCTAAGTCCAGGCGGAAGAGGCTTAAGCTCGATAGGGGATGGTTTCGGGGTTTCGTTCGTATCGAGCTTAATCGGAGGATGAGTTTCTTCTTCCTCCGAGAAGAATGGAAGGTCTTCCTCTAGGAAAGGTTGCTCTAGTTCTGCCAACGTGGTTGACATAACTTCCTCTAAAGGGTCAGGATCGGGGTCTGCTTCTACTGGGGTGTTCGCGGATTGAGAGTAGGAGACAGGAACGAGTTCCTTGCCGATCCTGAGTTCTACTAGCTTATCTGTTGGTGCCTTTTCCAAGATCTTCATGATTGGCCTACCTATAAAGATGGAATGTGTTGCGCTACTAGGTAGGTCGAAGGTGTGACCCGTAAGATCCCTAAATAATCTAGGATTCTTCCTGATGTAAACCTTAGTCGTTTTTGAGATTCAGACCATGGTTTGTCAGGGAGCTGAGCTCGCACCAACGAGCTAGAGATTATGTTTATTCCGAGGTTCAGATCGTACCCGATTTCGTGGTCATTGCCCATAATCTCACAGAATATTCTTTGAATCCTTTTGGGCATCTTGACCACCTCGGTTCGGTCGAGGCTTCGGCCTCTTCTAGGCATTCCCGACTCATAATAGTAGAGAGGTGTCTGAGGTATTCTCTCTGGTATTCGAGTTCTTCCTTGTCGGGAGGTTGATCCTTTTGCTCTACACGTTGTTCCAATGGGAAACTTGTTGCACTCCTGACGTCATCAAATAGATCATCGTCAAAATCATAGGGAGTGGTGTAGAGTGGAACATAATGTTCCGGGCTGGAGTATGGTTGTGGCTCGAGATAGACTTCGGGTTCTGATGGAATGGAAGAGGTAATTGTTTTGGCTTGGATTTGTGTAGGCTCTTCAGGTTCAGGCTCCTTCTCTTCATCAGGGAGTTCGTCATAAATTCCAGTGTAGGGAGTGTCATCCAAGATACGATCTAGGATTGTCCTCACTTCACTGGGAATCAAATGAGAGAACGACCCTCCTGAAGCGGAGTTCAAGAAAGTGGTGGCTTTAGGACATAGGCCAAGGCTAAAATGTTGTAAAACAACTGGTTCTGGCAGGCTTAGGTCTGGTCCTGAGGCCAAAATTTGCTTGAAACGAGCCCAAGCAGTTCCTAATGATTCTCCCTCTAATTGCTTAAAGGTAAGGACTTCAATTTGGAGGCTAGCTACCTTGGAAGGTGGGAAGAAATTTAGGCAGAATTTTTCTCTAAGGGTCTTCCAACTTCCTTCCATAGTACCGACAGCCAGAGAGTACCATTTCTTTGCTCCTCCCGCTAATGAAAACGGGAATAGCTTCCATTTGAGCGTCTCTTGTGTCATGCCCTCAATGGTCAGGCACGAGCAGAGTTGCTCAAACTCGCGCAAATGCGCGTATGGACTCTCGGCATTCGTTCCTGAGAACATTTGCTCTCGAACCATAGCTATGAAGCCGGGACGTAGCTCATAGCTGGGTGTGAGGATGGGATGTGATGATGGTGGAGGCTCCAAACAATCGCCCTTTGGAGCTGAGTGTTGGCGTAAGGTAAGGGTGGAATCCATACGGATAGATGATAATGGGGATACACGGACAACTTGGGTTCGGAATCAGAACAACTACTGCTCCCCGGCAATGGCGCCAGAAAGCTTGTTGGCACTCCTACGGCCTACAGATAAATCCGCAAGCAAACGGATACCGATGTAGCTTTCACCCGGGAGTATTCCAAGGTATCGATTTCCACGGGGAACGAGAAGTGAACTGGTTCTAAACTAAGTTGTCCAATGGTGGTATGGTGGAATGGATAAGGTGGATGACACAGAGAAGAAGAGAGAGAAGCGATAGGAGGGTAGAGAAGGTACGGGTCTGGAACCTATGTCTCTTCCGGTCAATGACCAACCAGGTACTACAGATAAGTGCTTGTGTCGGGACACAGAGCCAGTGATACGCAGAAAGGGATGAGAAGGGGTATCACCAACCACTGCACGTTTGGAGATCCTACCGAACGAGCCAGGCGTGATGGATTACGAAGGCCGTATAGGGCTATCACCACCTAACGGCTACCACCTCCGTGCCAACTCGGTGATATTCTAAGCTAGCCTCAAGTCTAAGCACCACGCTTACACTAGTCGGCTAGTACCTACCCCGTATACTAAAGATACGCACCTAAGCTAAGCAACCAGTATACAATTATACCAATCAACTAAGCAATGAACGAAGAACGAAACAAGCAAGTAAAAGTAGAACTGAATGCTCAATTAATCAGAGAGAGATACAAGAGTTACCAGACACGACCCGGATGTTACTCGAAGTGAAGCCGCATCATAGAGGTACAGCGGGAAGAGGGGCCAACACTCCGGCTCCTCTCCGGGACGCTCACCTCTCCTCTCTCCCTATTTTCTAAGTGTATGAGTGGCAGCGCTTCGCAACTTGAGCTCTTCTCTTCTGGTGTGTGTTTGTAGGTGCTGGAGGCCTCCTTTTATAGCAAAGAAGGGCGATGGAAGAAGGAGTAGCGGCCACGGGACCTCAGGGGCGGTTCCGGGCTCTTCGGCCGAACCACCTGGTTCGGCCGAAGTGAGTCGGTTCGGCCGAACTCCCCAGTTCAGCCGAACCACTCATTTCCGCCGCGTCGGCCTCCAACGCTCAGGATTGCACCGCAGAGGCGGTTGTAGGTCGGTTGGAGTTCGGCCGAATCCTGGAAGTTCGGCCGAACGGGTCCGGGTGCCCGTTTGCCCTTGGATCCACCGCCTTTGTGCTGGGTTTGATCCTGATGGTCCACTCATGCCCTGGGTCTTGGTGTTTTGTACGTTTTCATGTCGTGTCATACTCCGGGTATGAGGGTGGAGTTCGGTCGATCCATGGGACTCGACCGAATCCACCATTTTGGGTGGTTTTACCCCAACTTTGGAAACCTGCCTCCTGGAATCACATAATCACCAAAACTAGTGGAAATGGTTCGCAATAAGTCCTATAGCTATGGTGCATGGTTCCGTTGTGTTCATTTTATACTCGGTTGGAGGTCGGAAATCGGTTCGTAATGACCGCCAATAATGTCCAAGATATTCTCTCTGGTATTCCAATTCTTCTTTATCAGGGGCTTGATCTATGAGCTCTACACGACGTTCTCATGGGAGACTCGTCACACTCCCGATGTCATCGAATAGATCATCATCAAAGTCATAGGGAGTGGTGTAGAATGAATCATAGCAGGCTGGGCTAGGGGACGGTTTTGGTTCATAGTGAGCTTCTGTCACACCCGGATTTACACAGAAACCCGAATGCTACTATATGTGTGCCCAGGATGTCCACAGAACACATACACTACACCTTCGGCTTGGTAGATCTGGTTGTGCCCCAAGGGACTAGCTGCTTGATACACAAGACAGTAGCCGCTATGGTAACATAGGCAGCATGGCCAAGGCACCGAGATTGACTGACTCCCTGAGCGCATCATAAGAGGGTCAATAGCGTCCAATGCGCGGCAACGCATGCCAACAGGAAAGTAAAAGCGCAACGTGCGGAGTTCCCAACGCGAGGACTCCCACACGGGACTGTGTCTCACGGGGACATAGCCGACGGACCGTCCGCCCTCGGTGGATCAACCATACTCTCACCCCTATGCTTCCCACCACGCCGCTGGCCCCGTCGGTAACTACTGTCAAGCTAGAGCCGTACAAGCTACTTGTCCAAGACCAGAGCCATTATAGTTCTGGCGGTGGCAACAGGCTCCTGGGTTTCCGCTTTAAGAAACGGTCCTTACGGAGAGACACTAGGGCCTGGCACGCAGCTGACGCCCTAGTTCCCTTAACCATGTTGCTAAAAAGCATATTTTATCATTAAGGTTGAAGTGAACCATTATATCAAGGTTAACAGTAATAGTAAAGGTGACAGTAGCTGCGCCTAGCAAAAGTCTACCCATAATGCAATAACCCAAGGTAGTCAAGGTAACAGGAATAACAAACTAGGAATATCCTTAGGTACATCAATTAAATGCATGAATGAAATAATGTAATACATAGTGGATAGGTAGCAAGGATTGTCCGTGCTATGAACTTGCCTCAATTCCGATATATACACTTTAGTCTTTGGGTCTTGATCTTCAATTCCTTTTCTTGAGTCCTCTTGATGGCGTTCCTCTATTCGCAGCAATCATCGGCACAAACATACAAGCAAACAAACAAGAATAACTAAGAACAATACACCAAACAGTAAAAACAGAACAAAAGAAGGCTACAAAACTATTCTACGCTTCGCTACGAACACGTGAGCGCAAGAATCGCCTAAATCGGAGCTAAAACGGAGAAGATATGGCTTTTCTAAGGTTTAGGGACCTGCTGGCAAGTTTTAAAAGTTTTCAGGGGCTTATTTGCAAAAACTCAGGGGCTAAAACATAATTATGCGTTAAAACCCGAGGGCTAACGCGCAAATATGCCAGCTCTGGTCGGCGGGTCCTATTTTTAAAAAGATCAGGGGCCTAATTGAATAACTATGGACCTATCCGTAATTATTTTTGAACGGGACTGGATGGCGGGTTAATTTGTGAAGAGTATAGGGTCTCTTTTGCAAGAGTGGCGGGGCTGACCGGTAAGGTGGGGGTTGACTTGGGGCTTGGGGCGCTGACGGACGTCGGATCGGGATCGGACGGGCCTGGACAGATCGGGCGAAAAGGGGGTCACTGGCGGCGGTGGGAACGCGGCGGCGATGTTCGGCTGTGCGGCGGTGTTTCGCCGGAGCATGGCCGGAATCGCGCTAGGGGCCGCCATTTTGGACGAGGGTTGGCGCTACGGGATCAGCGCGAAGCGGCAAGTCCACCTGGGTGGTCCACCACGACGGCGACGCGACGGAGGCGGCAGGGGACGGCAAGCAGTGGCGGCGGAACTCCGGCGAGGTCGAGCGCGGCGGGTGGGGGCTTGGTTTGGAAGGGGTTTTGGGGCCTAGAGGTTCGAGGGAAGGAGGCGAGTGAGGTCGTGGGGTTGTACTCCGCCGAGACGCGGCGGAGGCGCTTGACGACGGCGAGTGGCGGAAGCACATCGCCGGCGAGCACGGGCGGGTGTCCTACCGAGAGAGAAAGAGAGGAAGGAGGAGCTCCGAAGGGTCCTCACCACAGCGCGAAGCTCCTGGAAGCGTCGGTGTGGTCGGAGATGCTCCCGAACGCCGGATCGACGACGGCGGCGAACTTGGGCGGCGCCGGCGCTGCGCAGCGAGGGAAGGTTCGGTGGGCGTGGTGGCTCGGGAGCTCGAGGGTGAGGGTTTAGCAGGCGCGGTGGCTGGCTCTTATAGTGCTCCGGGGACTCCTCGGCGTGCGGGCCACGCAAATCGGGCGGCCGGCGGCGATGGCGCAAGCCTTCCATCCAGTGGATGGCCTTCCTTTCGGGCATGGCAGCGCGGAAGGAAAGAGGGGTAAGGGGGAAACTTCCGCGAAGCTTCAAGAGGGGTCCACGGGGCGCGGGGGTGGGCCATGGAGCCGGGCCGGGGCGGTGATGCGGCCGAGCTCGATCGAGCTTGCGTCGGCCGGAGGTAGGGGATGGCCCTGCCATGCGGGGCCCGTCCGGCAGCGAGCGGTGAGGGAGGGAGAGCGGGCCGCGGCTGTTGGGCCAGCTGGGCCGGTTCCTGAGGCGGGAGGAGGCAAAATAGACTTTGCGCGGGCGCTGGGCCGAGCGAGCGAACGACTGGGCCGAGCAAAAGAAGAGGGGGAGCGGGCTGGGTTGCGGTTTGGCTGGGCCGGGCTGGCTCGGGAGGAAAATAGAGGAGGGAGCAAAAGCGAACCAGAAGGAAAGTTGGAGGGGCAAAAACGAACTCGGGTTTAAACAACTTTTCTAGAGCTCCAAACAAAGTGGTTCAAAAGCGAATTTAAATTTTGTTTGAACCACAAGCAATACAAAAACCAATGCAGCAGCATGAATGCACACACAATATTTAAACTATATTATTTTAATTTGTTTTAGAAAATAGCATTTTTCCTGTACTAAATTCCCTGTTAATTATACAAAGCTTGGAAAATTTTAGAAAATTGAGAAAATATTGTATTATTTATTTTTAAAATTCACAACCCAAAATCGAAAATTTTGGGGTGTGACAGTGAGAAAAATATTGTATTATTTATTTTTAAAATTCACAACCCAAAATCGAAAAATTTTGGGGTGTGACAGCTTCGGGTATGGATGGAAAAGAAGAGCTGATGGATTTGGATTCGATTTGTATTGGCTCTTCGGGTTCAGGTTTAGGTTGTTTCTCTTCTAAAACGGGAAGTTCGTCATAGATTCCAGTGTAGGAAGTGTTGTCCAAGATGCGCTCTAGGACTGTCCTCGCTTCACTGGGAACCAGATGAAAGAACGACCCTTTTGAAGCAGAGTCCAAGAAAGTGGTTGCTGCGGGACAGAGGCCAAGGCTGAAGTGTTGTAAAACAATAGGTTCTGGTAGGCTTAGGTCCGGTGCTGAGGCCAGTATTTGCTTGAAACGAGCCCAAGGAGTTCCTAACGATTCTCCCTTTAATTGCTTAAAGGTAAGAATTTCGATTCGGAGACTAGCTACCTTGGAAACTGGGAAGAAATTTAGGCAGAATTTTTCCTTGAGGACTCCCCAGCTCCCGTCCATAGTACTGACAGCCAGAGAGTACCATTTCTTTGCTCCTCCCGTCAATGAGAACGGGAACAGCTTCCATTTGAGTGTCTCTTGTGTCATGCCCGCAATGACGAGACATGAACAGAGTTGCTCAAACTCGCGCAAATGCGCGTATGGACTCTCAGCATTTGTTCCTGAGAACGTCTGCTCACGAACCATGGCTATGAAGCCGGGACGTAGCTCATAGCCAGGTGTGGATATGGGATGTGATGATGGTGCTGGCTCCAAACAATCGCCCGTTGGAGCCGAGTGTTGGCGTAAGGTAAGAGTGGAATCTATATGGATAGATGGTGGTGGGATACACGGACAACTTGGGTTCGGAATTAGAATAGCTACAGTTCCCCGGCAATGGCGTCAGAAAGCTTGTTGGCACTCCTTACGGCCTATAGATAAATCCGCAAGCGGACGGAAACCGATGTAGCTTTCACCCGGGAGTATTCCAGGTATCGATTTCCACAGAGAACGAGAAGTACACTAATCCTAAACCGAGTTATCCTAGGTATATGGATTGGATGGAATGGAACGGATGAGGTGGTTGACAACAACAAGGAAGAAAGAGAAAAGATAGGATGGTAGAGAGGGTACAGGTCTGGCAAGAGTATTCCACCGACTACTGGGCAGTTCAGAAGATATGGACAGATACTTGCTTCGGGACTACAGAGCCTTCGACACACAAAAAGGGATGAGAAGGGGTGCCGACTACCCTGAACCTTGGGTCCTAAGTCACCGGAACTAACGTGATGGGCTACAAAGACCGTAAGGGCTGTCACCACCTTACGGCTACCACCTCCGTTGCGACGGGCGGATTCTAAGCTAGTCTCAAGTACAGGCACCACGCCTAAACTAGTTGACTAGTACTTATCTGTAACATCCAAAAATAGCATATTTAAGATTTTTAATAATTAATTGATTATTTATTATCATGTTCATGTTTAATGTAGGATAAATAAATAATTTCTGGAAATTAAAATCAAATATAAGGCATAGAAACATTTTTGTTGCATTCATGCTGCTGCATTTGTTTTTTTGTTTCGCTTGTGGTTCAAACGAGAATTTAAATCTAATTTAAATTCTCATTTGAACTGCTTTGTTTTGAGCTTTAGAAAAGTTCCTAGGCCCAGAGTTTGCTTTTGCTCCCTGAATCTTTCCCTTGGCTCACATTTGCTACCCCACCTCTCATTCCCTCAAAACAGCCCAATCCAGCTTCGCATCACCCCACGGCCCAGCACTGGCCAGCTTCCCTGCGGCCCACTCCCGCCTTCGGGCCGCGCAGCGCATAGCCCCAGCGGCCCAGCAAACCCCAACACCAGCTCGGCCCATTAACACCCAGCAGCCTAGTCTGCTTCTCCCCCTCAACTCCCCCTCTGGTCCGACCCAGCTCCCGGCCCAGCCCGGCTCCGCCCGCTTTCCCCCTCCACCTCCACTTGGGCCGAAGCCCAGCACCAGCCCAGCAGCTTTCCCCCACACTTCACAGCCCAACGCCGCGGCCACTTTCCCCCCTACCTCAATTCACGGCCCGCACGGCCCAAACTTGGGCCACGCCCCCCCAGCCACTGACGTGCGGGCCCTCGCCGTCATCCCCTACCTCGGGCCAGCGCAGGCCGAGCCCGAGCTCGACTCGGCGCCATGGCCCAGCGCCTCGCCCCCTCTCCCGCGCTGCTATGGACCCTCTCAGCAGCTTCCACGAGCCTTCCCCCTCCGCTCCTTTCCTTCTCTGCCGTCTCCCCGCAAGGAAAGCCCGCCCCCTATCTTTGGCAGGCAATCGCCGCCGCCGCCGCCTCGGCGTGGCTTGCACGCCAATGCCCCCTCTCCTGGGCTATAAAAGCCGAGCCCCGCACCCCCCTGAACCACACACCCACCTCGCCTCGAGCCACCCGCGCCCAAGCGCTCCTTCCCCCAAATCACACCACCGCCGACCGCCATTGCTCGCCGTCCGAGCTCGTCGCCGGTCGACCGTCGCCTTGGGCTACACAGGTAGACCCTCCGTGCCTTGTCGAAGCTCCTGACCCCTTTTTCCCCTCGATCTCGTGCCCGTAGCAACCACAGCCCGTCCTCGCCGGAACACGGCTCCGCCGCTCGCCGTCAGTGGCCAAACCTCGACTTGAGCCCCCCTAGCACGTTAACCACCCTTCCCCGCAGCTCCAGCAGTAAACCACGCTCCAAACCGAGCCCCCACCGTGCACACCCCACCTTCGCCGGAACCCGCCGCCGCCGGTTCACCGTCGATAGCCGCCTCCGCCGCGTTTCCCTCGGCTTGATCACCATGAGTAGACACGCCGCTCCCTCCTGAACACGTAGGACCAAACCCCGTCTCGAATAGAGCTCTGTAGCGCCGGGACGACGCTACTCCGGCGAACCGCCGCCGCCGACCGAGCGGCGCCGCCGTGACTTTTGGTCGCCGCTGGCGACCGTCCTCCCCAAACCCCCTCAGCCGTCCGATTCCAATCCGATGGCGCAGATCCGCCCGAGCTCCCGGGTCAACGCCCGCGTACCGGTCAGCGGCTCGGACTTTTCAAAAGAGCCCCCGTAGTATTCCAGATTCAACCCGCGGTCCACTCCAGTATAAAGATCATTACCATTAGGTCCCCTTCTTTATGAAAACCCCCCTGTAGTTTTGAATAATCCAACCCGCCGTCCTGTGCTATTAGTTTTGCATGTTAGCCCTTCGGTTTATTCGCATAATTACGTATAGGTCCTCGGTTTCTCGCAGATTAGTCCCTAAAACTTCAAAACCCCATAACATTCTCGTTTTAGCTCCGATTAGAGTGATTTTCGCGCTCAAGTGTTCGTAGCAAAGCGTAGAATAGATCTAAAACCCTTTTACATACTGTTTTCACTGTTTGATGTACTGTTTCTAATAGAATACTTTTGCTTGCATGTACTGTCTTGTATGGATGCTTGTGTGTTGATTCGAGTCCAGTCGGTGAGCCGTTGCCTTTGGAGTTCGAGTACGTTGAGGATTTTCAGGAGCCGGACTCACAGCAGCAGCAGCCGCACTTTGAGGAAGGCAAGTTATAGCAACGGACAATCCTTGCTACCTATCCACTATGTATTACATTATTTACATTCATGCATTTAATTTGATGTACCCTAAGATTGTACCTAGTCTTGTTTATCCTATCCCATTGATTACCTTGGGTTCATTGCATTATGGGTAGACTTTTGCTAGGCGTAGCCACTGTCACTTTATTATTAATGTTAATCTTGATATAATGGTTCACTTCAACCTTTAATGTTAAAATATGCTTTTTAGCAACATGGTTAAGGGAACTAGGGCGTCAGCTGCGTGCCAGGCCCTAGTGTCTCTCCGTAAGGACCGTTTCTTAAAGCGGAAACCCAGGAGCCTGTTGCCACCGCCAGAACTATAATGGCTCTGGTCTTGGTCAAGTAGCTTGTACGGCTCTAGCTAGATAGTGGTTACCGATGGGCCGACGGCGTTTATGAGAAACATGGGTGAGAGTATGTCTTGATCCACCGAGGACGGGTGATCCGTCGGCTATGTCCCCGTGAGGCACAGTCCCGTGTGGGAGTCTCAGAGATTGAGAACTCCAATGTTCAGAGGATGAAGCGACCTGGGAAAGAGAGGAAGACCTCAAGGCCGCTTATCCACAACTCTTCACAGCCACATCCGAATCTCGAGGACGAGATTCATCTTAAGGGGGGTAGGTTTGTAACACCCAAAATACTCAAATTTAAAATTTTTGGCATTTAAATTAATTATTTAATGCTCTCACCTATTTTATAAAGGCTAAATAATAATTTTCTTTCCTTTTCGATTGATTGCTTTCTTTCCTTTTTTTTTTGTCACTTGCCGAAACACAGAAGACAGTGGAGGGGCGATCCAGGGAAAGGCGCGAGATCAGCGGAATGCCGGCGCGTGGGAGATGGCGAGTAGCAGAGAAATGGTGGTGGCGTGGGGGTAGATAGAACACAAAGTAACCAGCAACAATTGAACTCGTAAGCACACAAGTTCAACAATGCAAATTATTGAAAGAAAGTGCAAGGCTCAAAAGGGTGCTGGGACAAAGATCTAACCTAAAAATATATATTTGTTTTGGTTTTGTGGACTGTAGGAAATGGAAAAACACTCAATAAAACACACCGATCAACCTGAAATCTAATACCCCTTGATAGAGCTGAAGTGCCCGATCTTTCGGTGAGTGGAGATAAATTCGACTTGGTGGAAGTTGACCCTCACGATCCGACTACGACGAGCGAACCCGTAGCGCCAATGCAATCGCTGAACCAACTCCCTGTGGTTACCGAACTTGCGGTTGCAAGATCAGCCTGATCACGAAGATCGTTTCCCTGTGCGCAATCGAAGAACGAACAAGAAAAAGAGGCGAGCAATCTTAATATCACTCGAAGGTGGAGTTCTAAATCACATCTCCACTCACCGAAAGATCGGGCACTTCAGCTCTATCAAGTGGTATCAGCTTTCCAGGTTGATCAGTGAGTTTCTCGAGTGTTTTGTTTCCATTACCTATAGTCCAGAAAATTGCCCTATAAAAAAATATTTGTGTCATCATATTCCGATGTCCTAGTACCCCTTTTAGCCTTTTGCAGTTTTGTTTCAGGGTCACTTTGTTGAGTTTGTGTTCGTGGTCGAGTCTTGTTGCTTGTTTAGATCGTATCCGTGTCGTGGTAGTCCAACCGCCCGCTGCCGTGATTCGTTTGTTTCTGCCGCTATCCCATCCACCACAGCCATACAACAAGTCGAGCCACCACATTACTTGACTTGCCCCGCTAGCCGCCTTTGTGTAAACTCTCGCTGTGCAAGCCCTAGATAGGTTGCAAACCGCTTTGATCCGCCTTTGCATCGCATACTTGGTCCTTGTTCATCTGGCGAATACCTATTGCTTGCTTTTGCCGGACGCTAGGAGGAAGTAACCCTAGCCGCTGCTGTCGTGCCTCTCCAGAAAACCATAACTTAATGATGGTGGGAAAATTAAAGTAACACAGTCGGTTCGTGTTCACTTTTCCATGGGTGCTTTTACAGCAGGTTCGTGACTCCATTGTGAGGGGACCCAAACTCGGCTTCGCCCTGTTTGCCCCAGTCAAAAAATTCAAAAAAATCGGGAAGATAAATAAAAAAATTGATCAAGTCGTTTTCAGTTTTTCAGGAAACGTTCCCGATTTTCTGTAGACCGCATCCTTGCTCCAAAAAAGTTGCAAATTTGTGTGGTTGGAGCTTTTGATATCCTTGTTCGGACAAAAATATAAAAAAAATAGTTGAAAAAATAAAAAATTCGTGATTCCTACTAGTCAGGAGGGAAATTGAGGGAAATCCTGAATAGATTAAAAACGATTGCATAGCAAGTGCTGTTTGCTGGTTCTGTGCGCTTTTGTCCTTTGTTTCTTGTCCAACTTGTTCTGCTACGCCTAGGATACGTCTTAGCCAGTAATTGTGACTTGTACTTTGAATACTTATTGAACTTTGCTCCTCTGCATTCGTTATTTGCTACTCCTTGCTACATATTGTGCCTTCCCAAAGCTCCACATAGTTCTACGGCGTGCAGACTTTGTTTCTTCAGGCAATCGCTCCTCCAATCTCTCGCCGGTACTACTTGTTGGTTGCAGCTCGCCCCCTGTGTGCTTGGTAAGAACGGATAAGAATTTGATAACAGCACTGTAGTGAGCGTCTTCTGAGCCGCTATACCTTTGTTGCCGCTGTTTTTGTCTTGCGCTAACCATGGCAGGTGACGACGACACGAAGGATCCACAGGGGCAGGATATGCAAACTCAGGTTGATGGACTTGTCGCGGACATGAAAACGGTGCATGAACGACTTGATTCCACGGTCGAGTCGGCAAACGAGCGGTTCAATCAGCTCGATCTAGCGCAGACGGCCACTAAGACCACGCTCGACGCTATTGTGGCCCGCCTCGATGGTATGAATACACTGATCACAGAGTTACAGAAGGATTACGGTGGTGACACGGAGCAGGATGATGGGAACCGCCGAGGCCGAGGCCGCGCCCGCCGTGTGGTACAACCCCCCGGTAATGATTCATTTGCAAAACCATGGGTCCTAAGACACCGGAACTAACGTGATGGACTACAGAGACCGGAAGGGCTGTCACCACCTTACGGCTACCACCTCCGTTGCGACGGGCGGATTCTGAGCTAGTCTCAAGTACAGGCACCACGCCTAAACTAGTCGACTAATACTTATCTACTGCAGACAGATAAGCAAACAAGCTAAGCAGCTAGCATGCAATTATACTATACTAGTAAGCATTGAACGGAGAACGAAGCAAGTAAAGTAAGCAAGAACTGAATGCTCAATTAATCAGAGAGAGATACAAGGAGTACCAGCATGCCCCGGATGTTACGCGAAGTGAAGTCGCATCCGTAGAGGTACAGCTAGAAGAGGGGCCGACACTCCGGCTCCTCTTCCGGACGCTCACCTCTCCTCTCTCCCTATTCTATTGATACAAGTGACGGAACTTGGCAACGCTCACTTCTCTCTTGTGTTGTGTGTGTTGCAGGTGCCCAGGGGCCTGAATTTATAGTGGCCAAGGACAGTGGGAAGCAGAGTGGCAGCCAAGGCAGCTGGGAGGTCGGTGCCGGCCGTTCGGGCGAATATCCCGGTTCGGCCGAACTCCCCGGTTCGGGCGAACAGGTGGATCCACTGCCTCTGCATCCAAAGGCCAGGGGCGCACCTTGGAGGCGGTTCCCCCCTTCGGCCGAACTGGCCAGTTCGGCCGAAGTGGGCCCGGCCCGTTGCTGCACCGCCTTGAGCTTGCACACATGCTGGGCCACCTCCTGGGGTCGGTTGGCGGGTCAGTTCACGTCCTGGGCTGGGTTGGAGAGCTTCCGGTGGGCTTTGGGTCTTCATCGGGTTGGATACGGGTCGCCGGGTGGTGTGGCGGAAGCCCAGGATGAGTCGGTGCTGACATGGACGGCTTCCGGCGGCTCACATGGCTAAGGGGGGTAACCGGCCGAAACGTGTCGTTCGGCTGAATCGGTCATTTCTGACCCCTATAGCCTGTGTTTCTTCATTTTATACCTGCACAGACGACAATCACCAAAACTTGTGGAAATAGTCAGTAGTAAACCCTATAGCTATGGTGTGTGCCTCTGTTGTGTTCATTTTATACTTGGTTGGAGGTCGGAAATCGGTCTGTAACGACCGCCAACAAGCTCCCCCAGACTTAGATCTTTGCTCGTCCCGAGCAAAGAAATTAAAACAGGAGCAAGATCAAAGTAAGGGTTCCTTCATAACATGAATACTTGCATAATGAGTATATCAAACTTTTCTCTCATACCTGTGAATTTGTAGTGGCTATCCCCTGGATCTTGGGCGGTTGACAACCGGAACGATTCTTACAACAAAATCCTCCTGTTCAAACTGCATTCGGGGTTTTCTTGTTTTTCACAAATAAACGACTCTTGTCCCTTCATCCCTGACACTCAGCTCTCTGGAGCTTCTCCCTCACACTTCCCACTTACTTTCTTTTGTATTTTCTGTGTCTCTCAGGTGGTGGCCGTGTCAAACCAGGTATTTCTGTCGAGCCGAAGATTGGTTCCCGGAGTGTCTCACCATTGCCCTTCGGTTGGATTACAAGCTAAGGATGAGGAGTTCATATTGGTCTTCAGCCTCATGACCCCTTCATTTTTCTCTTCTCCCTTTTTGGGACTTTCATGAGTCCTTTATTTGCTTTTTCTCATCATCATTTTTTTTCAGGGTATCACCGAGGCATGAAGACTTCTACTATACTCCGATGATAGATTCGCTTGCAACCGAACTAAGGTAATGTGATCACTCTAGGGACTCAAAATTCGACAAGACATTGTACTAGGCAAGACAGGTTTCAGGAGTAAACTCTCAAGCATATATGTAGTATTTGTGGACAGGATGAAGGGATAGAGTTCGATTTTTATATTTTCAAAATTAAATCCTCCCGAATGTAAGCATGAACAAGTGGTTCGTTTTATCGATCATATCACAGGCATCAACAACTTAGATCAGGGGGTCCTATCATGATGAATTTTTTTTCCACAGGCACTGGATACTAGGTTCGGAGTTTTACATTAGGCAAGATCATCATGAGATAAAAGATAACCAAGTTTTGTTTCGTTTTAAATGATGCATCTATTCCAAATTCCGAAACGTGACAACACATGAAAGTAAACAGGGGCGGGGGAATGCAAACCAGCGTGGAGGTGCGCAGGAGGGGGCAGCCGGGCTAGTTCGGCCGAACGGGTTGGTTCGGCCGAACTGCCCAGTTCGCCCGAACCAACTAGTTCGGCCGAACAGGCCTCGGTCCTCGACCCTGTCCTCTGGTGCTCCTGTGTTGCATCTGTACTCGAGCAACTTCTCTGTTAAGCCAGGCATACCCCGGATGGCTCAATGCACCATCCGGGACGTAGATTTATTCTTTGCACTCAAATCTGATTTTATTTATTATTCAAACCTATGATTGGAAACAAAATAATTGGAAGGGAAATAAAATTCAGAGCACCCTAAACATGTTTCTAAAGAAATAAGTAAATCAAACAACTAGCAAACCTAACTAACGGTGCTCTATCTAAAATGAAACGACCGCCGGGAACTACTCCGGCCCGTAGAGATTCTCGTTTCCCGTGGCCTTGAAGAGCCTCTTGAGCTTCGTGCACAAAGCCTTGCGGAGGATTTCCATCTTGTCCCCCGACTCCATGCGAGCGAGCTCGGCTTCTGCCACCTTCTCATCAAGGTGGTTGATCTTCTGCTGAGCCACCTTCAGCTCAGCCTGCAGGCTCTCCACAGTGGGCGGCTTCTCTTCCTCCTCGCCGTTCTCCTCGTCGGAGTACTCCATGTCCCCAGGCAGCCCTTTAATGGGCGGGGGCTGCCTGTGGCGCCGGACTCTGGGGTTGCGCCGTGGCGGCGAGGACTGGGACGAGTCAGCTAGCCCCAGCTCGTCCCGGTCGAGTGGCGGGACGAGGACTTTGCCATACCCTCCTCCGGGGGTACGTGTTCCTCTGATGA
>OAMR01002188.1:0-11996 GCA_900205405.1 Echinochloa crus-galli | reverse complement strand
GTTTGATTGTCCTGATAGGTTACTTAGTGCAGGCCAGTTGTTGATGCTTATGAAAAGCAGTGCTCGAAGGTCAAATTGCTCTCGTTTGTCCTCCTCCCACATGCTAACACCTTCATTCTTCCACAGCTGCAAAAGTTCGTGAACCAATGGTCTTAGGTACACATCAATGTCGTTGCCAGGTTGCTTTGGGCCTTCGATGAGCACTGACATCATAATGAACTTCCGCTTCATGCAGAGCCAGGGGGGTAGGTTGTAGATACAAACAGTCACGGGCCAAGTGCTATGACTACTGCTCATTTCACCAAAAGGGTTCATCCCATCGGTACTTAAACCAAGCCTAACATTCCTCGCATCAGCATCAAACTCTGGGAATGCTCTATCGATGTTCCTCCACTGGGATCCATCGGCGGGGTGTCTCAACATGCCATCCTGCTTACGTTCTTCTTTGTGCCAGCGCATCAGTTTGGCATGGTCTTTGTTCCTGAACAAACGCTTCAGACGGGGTATCAGAGGGAAATACCACATCACCTTCGCAGGGATTTTTTTCTTAGAACGCTCTCCCCCAACATCACCAGGGTCGTCCCGCCTGATCTTGTATCGCGCGCAGGTGCAAACCGGACAACGATGGTGGGTGAAAATTTTTAAAGACACGTTTGACCAATAATTAAGGATATTAAATAAATTTAGTTTACAACCTTTTGGCTAATTCACGAGACCTATCTAATGAGGTCTCTGACCGTATGATTCGAAGATGATTATTGCAGAATTACTGTAGTAAATCATGGGTTAATTAAGCTCATTAGATCGTCGCGTAAAGTTACACTTATCCTTAAAAATGTTTTGTAAATAGACTTCATTTAATACTCTATGCATGCAATATTCCCTTTTAATTTTTTTTTCAAAAAACCAAAGAAACACGGCCATTGGCTTGCAGGCAGCAGTGTTGTGTCCACGTCACCTAATTAAGATGGGTCACCTGTAATGGTTTAGGTGTGATTGCCCACAACTGAAATAGTTCATCTTCGAAACAGTCATTACTAGTGTTTTGCATGAAACTATTGGTGGGATACAAGGAACGAGGCCCATCATATCGCCTAGATCGATTAACGAATGACAGGTGACAGACTTTATTCTTCACCCGTCATTTGCATATACTAGGACCGTCATTTGCGTTGCTACAGGTAACAAAATATTTATAGTAAATAACATATAAATATTTAAATATTTAAACAAAATAAACAATCAAATAGATTAACATTCACACAAGATTAGATCAACGACGAGTAATTATATTGTTGAACATATAGCAAATATACTTGAACATTATTTTATACAAATAACATCAAAACTATTTCACAGGACTATAATAGGAGCTCCTCTTAGCCCTGGATATTGTCGTCCCTTCCAATGATCCCCAACACATCATCCATGGATATTGGTTGGGTTACAATATTAAAAAGTTGATTCTGTGCCCGAGGCATTTAGCACTGGGTGCTGGCTGCACCCGGTGCTAAAGGGGTCGCATTAGCACCGGGTCTCGCCACGACCCGGTGCTAATGTGTCCGCCCTGACACCCCGCAGCGCCGCCCCCGCCCCTAGCCGTTGGACCCGGTGCCGAAGCCCCATCAGCACCGGGTCCAAAAATGGCCGAGGCGGAGGAGGCGGGCGGATGTGAAGGATTCTGGTAGTGAAAACACCACGAATCCACGAGCTACAAATGGCAATTTGTGATCAGCACTAATCCGATCGATCAGGATTCCAGGATAGTGCAGAGCTAAAAGGTTGTTGCCATTCCCCCAAATTAGACTTCACTATTGCCATAGATGTTACAGAGGTCACGAGGATGGATATTTTTGCTCTATTTCGCAGACATCTAGCACCCAGCTCCGTGCAATAGCTGATTGCCGTGGGCTAAATTAACGCAAATTGCATCACCCCACCCATAAGTCACTTCAAGTATGGCATTGCCCCCCATCCGCACAAGTCATTTTGTTGCAAATACCTACCTCAACAACTCAATTTTGTTGTAAATACCCACCCAATATGCACAAACTTAACAAATTTTTTTTTTAAATAGCAAGCCACCAATATGGCTGGTCTTTACCGAAATTAGATACTTCTAGAAAAGTAATCCTGACATTTTTTTAGATTACATAAAAATAGCTAATGAGAGATTACTTAAACTTTGTTGCACTGAGTTTCGTATATCTGCAAAAAAATATTTCAATGCAAAATGATCCTAATTGGTCAAGCTTTGTACTAGCTCGACCTGTCGTGGCTATATCATGGCGAAAATGTGCTGATTTGATTAAGTTTAAATACATTGTGTGGGTATTTGCAACAAAATTAAGTTAGTGGAAGGCTATTTGCACCAAAATGACTTATGGAGAATAATGTCAAAGTTTAAATGACTTGTGAGTGGATTTATGCAATTTTACCCTAAATTAAAGTGCTTAAAATGTTTATATTTAATCTAATAAATGGAAAGAAATAAAACTTTTCAACTAGTTACTCTTAACTGTACACACAACTCCAGCTTTAAAAATTCTTGAAGCTAGGAACAATTAGCTCCAAGAATTCTTGGGCTTAGAGTTATGCCAAACATTTTCTTGATTCTTTATTTTTTCACAGCAACATGAAGTAAAATATTGCAAAATGGATGTATTCTGAAAGCACGATATAGTCTGCCACAAGACTATAACAAAACATCTCACAAGCCTAGTCTTTACTTATGATCCTACCTTTATTATGGTGTTACTTTAGACTATTTAGTTGATGGGGACGTGTGGTAGGTAAAAATATTTTATGGTGAGAAAATTAATGCTAAAACCGCCAAACTGTCTCGAAACGTCATTTTTTATTGTTTTTTTTACCGTTAGACCTAACACGTGGGTCCTCTGTGAGGAGTGGATATAAATTATTTAGATGAGAAGTGTTTTCAAAAGAACTGAATCCTTATGTATTATGCACAATTAGTGAAAATAAAATATTTCGTTGAAAGAGATAATCTTTTAAATACAACATTATCCAGTATAGAATTTAAAATAACTGTCACACTAATGTCTATACATCCTAGTTGTACCTTTGGCTCTTTACCTAATTCAGTCAATATCTCATTATTCCCTACCTAATTTCATTGCTCGGAAATTTTACTATGTTAAGCACTACCAAAAAAGATGAAAATGATTTCATCTATATGCCTGGACTGGCTAAATCGACCATAAGTTTCTAGTGGCCTGGGTAATGGGCCGTTTATTAAAGCAAGATCTTGAATACTTATCATATCTCCACTGATTAATAATAAAATATTAACGTCTTGTCATGTAAAGCACATACCACTATCTTAGTGGGCGAAACTATTACTGGTGGTTGACAATATTTCAAAATTAACATTTATATACTTTAAAAAGTTGGCCATGCTTCTTCCTTCCATTTGTAGTTATTACCATGAATTTTAAAATTAGCACCATGTGGACTGACATGACATATAGAAGAGTGTGATAAAAGCTGGTGTGAGGCGGCCACCAGTAGCGTAGCTAGAGTTTCAGACTAGGTGATCCAACTTAACAATTCTTTATAATACTATAAATGCAATATGTTAAAAATCAATACAATCTGATAAAAAATATCTTACTTATATATTAAATAAACAAGTCTAAAATATATGTTTCAATTGGATAAAACTCAACGAGTATTTATATATAGCATCAAAATTACAGGTGGGCCATGGCTCACAGAGGCCACCCTCTAGCTCCGCCCTGGCGGCCACTAGCGATTTACGTCATCAGTAAATGTTGTCTACTAATATCTGAATTTTAAATGCTTTGGCGCAGCCAAGTTTCATGAGTTCAATAATGACTGCGTTTAGTTCCAAAATAGGATGATAAAATTTGGCGAAAATATCACATATATAATTGTAGCATAGTACTTTTTATTTGTTTGTGGTAATCGTTATCCTACCATGACCTAACTAGGCTCAAAAGATTCGTCTCGTCATATATATCAAAACCATGCAATTAGTTTTTCTTATTTACCCACGTTTAGTGCTCCATGCATGAGGAGAGAGATTTGATATGATTTGATGTGATAGGTGAATAGTAAAGTTTGTAGAGAGAAACTTTGGGAACTAAACACAGCCAATGTAAACAAGTAAACCACATGCCAAGAAGAAATCATTACAAAACTGATCCATGCGTCCATATGCATATCACCACTGTCGAGCACCTCATCTATGTTCTCCATCCGTGCTGGCCGAAAGCACACTACCACCTAATGGCCAATCATGGTGGTTATCAGCCACTGCCGGAGTGTAACACCCTAACCCATAATTTTCTGGTTTTGGCCGTTTTCGCTTATGGGTTATGTTCAGGATGAATTAGTTTCATCTTTATTGTCTAAATAGGTTTTGACCAGTTTATAATCTTTGTTGCTGTAAATATAACACCTCCAGATTAACCTATTTACACTAAGAGAGAATTAAAGTGTAATGGAGTTGATATGATATGCAGGCTCGTTCCGTGCAGATCTAGGCTGTAAGCATATTTTGGGTGCAGGGTGTTACAGATGGTATTTAGGGTGAGTACCCTCGTTGCACACTAGTGGAGAGAAGAAGGGCTTTTGTCCTGGTCCCAAAACCCTTTTAATAGCTCTCCGGGACTAAAAGTCCGGAGCTTTAGTCCCGGTTCTCTCCACCCCGGACTAAATGTATGTAAAATCAAAAAAATATGATAGCCCATGGGATTGGAACTCACAACCTTTTGTATTGCCTCGCGTGTAGTCTACTAACTACCCCACCTATAGTAAGCCATAGAGGGCCTTTTTGTCCGGTTGGTGGCTTCAACCGGGACTAAAGGGTCTTAGAGTCTGAATTTGTTGCTCTAACTGGGACTAAAAGTGTGACTTTTAGTCCTGGTTGGAGCCCCACCCGGGACTAATAGTTGAGACCCTTTAGTCCCGGGTTGAGCCTCTATATGGGACTAAATGGTCACTTTTAGTCGCGGTTGGTGTTACTAAGCGAGACTAAAGGTCCTCCGGGACATAGAAAATACCTACCGAGACTAAAGCTAGCATTGGTCCCGAGTACAAATCCACCTAGGACAAATCTAATGGATAGAAAGTTTTTTATCTACTAGTCACATGAATTAATGTCAGCCCATGGAAGGGACATGGCATGGCCGTGGTACCGAGGCAAGATCCTTTAGATTTGTATGCCATGAAAACGTTAATTAAGCTGCTGAGGGAGGATAACACTTCTACATGAAGAGAGAATGAAAGTGTAAGAGAGGTGTTATGCTCTAATGTGCTTCTTGTTTTTTCTTTTCCATTGATTTTTTTTTCATATCCGTTTGTGTCGACATATTCCTTTGCATAACATGGACACATGCAGATAGATATTTTTCGTCCTTATTCGAATTGAAATTGTATGAAACCAAGTAAGGTTAGGTAAGTATGTTACATTCTTAAGGTCTCCAATGTAAAACAATTCTTTAAGCGTTAAATATATTATTCATACCTTAAATTTCAGGAATCCATGTATTCGATGCTATGCGTATAACATCTGGGATATAGTTAAGATCTTCAATTTTATACCCTAGCACTTGACCAATATAGATTAGAGTGTGAATTAATGCATTCTCTTTTCCTTCTCAATGCCTATCAACAGATTGGGTGCGTTCATTTCATTTGTGGCCCGAATCAGTGCATCTTTCATTTTCGGCCTAAATTGGTACATTAAATGCAACCACAGCATGGTTTTCTGGACAGTAATGAAACTGACCAAAACGAACCAAAACATCACTATTTGGTCCGAAAAAAGTGGATTGAGTGCTATGTTCTCGAGACGCTTCATTGTCCACCAATTCTTCATCTTCCACCATGGGAGGAATTCGTGGGACCTCATTCTTGCCAAGAGTCGAAACGCGTGATGCAAACTTGCCTCGTGCCTCTGTACTGGACTCAACGGGTCTAACCGGTTGTTCCAGGCGGTCTAATCGGTCAGAAGCGGTGTGATCGGCTGGTGAAAGTGATGTGACTGGTTCTGCTACCGGCTGGTCGACTGATTTAACCTACCACATCTTGCCCTGAGGGACCATATGTCTATATTTGTTGAATTCGTCACCCCTCAGCCTATCTATTTCCTACTCTCTTTTCTCTTTGTTGTGCAAGCACTGCAATTTCCTCTTTTGTGTATGGATCAGACCCGGAGGACACCACCTAGGCTTATAGTACTTGCTTGCTGCATTGCTGCTGCCGACCTCATGATCGTTGGCCAAGACAGACTTCTGAACTGAGGAACTGGCCAATTTGCCAAAAACCATTGCCCCTTTGTCCACATCTTCCACATCTACTTTGACTTCGCCGATTTTTACAACTCCATCGGCTTTGATCTCCTTTGAATCAATCTCCATGGGCTGTATCTCCTCCTCCTCATCGACACGGTATTCGTGTCTTGGAGGACCATTTTGCACTTTCACAAGGCTTAAACAAGGGTAGGCAGGCAACAACATCATGCACTTTTAGTTGGTTAATTTTTATTAGCAACACAATTACTAAGTACAAGTTTATACCATTCTAAATTAACATATACATAAACATAAGCATAAACATAAATATGCATGTACCAGGTTAATTCATATTCAAGTTCAATTATCATGCGAGGGTCCTAGCCGCTCTCGATCGCGAGCACGACTGTTATAACAGTTTTACATTATGCATCGGTTTCACCTCAAGTCGCGATTCTCATTGCCAAAGACGTGTACCCCTCACACCACGTGAAATGATGACTGGGTTTCACTACGAGGCATTTCCAAATAATTTCTCAATGTTTTTGTGCTCCCTTTCTGTGCATGTCTCTCCTGCGCCTCTGCAAACACACGAACATTGCCGGTAGCCACGCCAGCCACATCCAAAACACACAAAGAGTCCTTCTAATTACTTAGCCATGACCATAGCCTGTTGAATTTGAGAGGTAACGTATTTGGTTTTATTAGGTTTTTGTTTGACATCATTGACAGCAGAATCACATATACATTTGGAGATTATACACAAACATCTTATTACTGTACACATACCTCATAATTCAGTGCATTCTATTACTTAGGGAACAGCATATACATACATATTGTCAAGTTCTAGGATTAGGGTTGCAGATACAAATTCATGATATCACATGAGACGTAGTACCTTAACAGAAATGTATCCTTTGTCTCTTCCACACAGAAGAAAACATGAACTGGGCACTAGTTGTTTGAATCACCAGCATTACCTCCATCATCTCCTCCATGACTGTTGTACTGATCGCGAGGGATGGCATGGTGGTTGTCTACAGTGGTTCCACCACTAACACCAAGGGTTGATTTCATGCCTTTGGTTTCTCCGGCACCCTGCTTGTTGTTTAGCATCCCCATGCTAGGACTCACCAAACCATAGGAGACCATGGCAAATACAAGGACGATAGCAAAGAACTTGGTCCTTGCTTTCATTTCCTCTTTCATGATGACAGAATGACTTAACTATGAAAGAGAGAAATATCCCCAAATAAACTCCATGATTCTGATATTAAAGATGTACTGCAGATGATTGTATTAAGCTAAGCAAGTAATACCAAGCATATGAGAGAGTCAAACCTTGAAAATCTCTGATGGAGCGACTGGAAGTTTGCACGGCTTCTATATGGTATACTGTTTCTTGAAGGCTATGGTTTGGTCAGGCATGCTTTATATAGTGAGATTAAAGGTAGCATTGTATAAATAAAACGTGAATTTATCTATTTTTCTTTCCTTTGGGACCAGTAGAACCCCTTAGTACAAAATGGCAGCCAAATGAAAACATCTTTTTTACTGTGGCCATTAACATAAAATAGTCTTCAGTATCTTTATTGTCGTTCTTTTTTTGCAAAAGTATCTTTATTGTAAAGACTGAGATGACTACACTGCCAATCATCGTCGAGGAAATCATAAATTAGGCAGAAATCATAGCACACTAACGACAGTATTTCCCACTATGATAGTGGTTGGTACTTTCCATTGCAGTGTCTTGTTATTTTATTAACTGGTGGGGAGTGAATAACCCTGCCTAAACTTTAACCCGACCATTTCAATCGACCACTACAAATGTCAAGCTCAATCGATCTTTATATACATGTAAAAGCTGAAATATAGTTACACCCACTAACGCATTAGTAGCAGTAGCATTATTTCACTGAGTTAAATATTATCCAATAATTACTGAAATCAACATAAGATATTTATGTCTCATGTGGCCAAAGGTAGGTACGCTTATTATTGGCTGTTCTTTATGTTTAACATGTCAAAAAAATCTGCAGTTCCCTGTAGGAAGATAAATAATATTTCTGAATCTGTGTGAATGCTAAGCCTTTCACAAAAGAGAGACTTTCTATTGGTACCTATACCTTTCAATGTAATTAACATTTATCTCATACTAATATATATCAAATTTGATACACTGTGACAATGTATGTGAATCATTTAGCAACACGGCTGTATAGTCGTCTAAATCCCTACAGTGCTAACCTACAACCAGCTTAATAAGAAAAACCATTTTAACTGCTTGTCGATAAAATTTACAACTAAGCTTTAAGTTTATGAAGTAGGGCTACTCCCAATGAAACATCAAGGGAAGCATGAGATGAAAAATTATATTCCTGTTCCAGACTTTTTTAATGTATATCTACGTATAACTTTGTGTATCGCTATATATAGACGATCGAAAACATGATTAAATGGATTGCTATGAAAGCTAAAGACCACATTATATACTATGATTTTTTTTCCATTCAGCTGTATGCATACAAATAGTAATTTTCATACTGTGCATCATATTGCTAATTTTGTAAGATATCATTAATTGTTTGGTTGTTTAAGAAGCAAATAAAATTTAGACAAGGAAAGAATCTATCAGGCTTAACCTACAACGAGGGCATATTCGATATATGTTATGATGAGCCAATACATACGGACTCCTGCACAGAAAGTATATATGGCCTATGTAACTAAATCTTTAATTGCTGCACGTATTTATCCAGTTCTATCAACAAATATCCAATTAGTTATGCATATATAACATAGCCACATGTATTGTGTTATCTCATCATTATTATGTGATATATATTGTAGTTGCTAAACATAAATCATATATCATGACTTATGGAACACCATTATATCATTTGGTTAATGATAGCTACCTTTCTGATGTTACACATATTGCGTTCATCCAAACAAAGTTTTTCCTAGGATAAGGATATTGTAATTGACGCAGTCAAATTAAAGAACCTTGTAATTGCGTTCATCAGAATGTTAAGGAAGCCCCTCTCCGTTGTGTTGCAGGAAACATTGAATTTATTTGTGGACGCAGAGTTTACGTTGACATATTAGATAATCTTTTTTTATTGAGTAGAGACATATTAGATAATCAGGTATGCTGATTTTACATACAGCCCGTTACGAGCAAGAAACCATATGTATGTGTTCCCTGTCAATGCTAGCTGTGTCTATTCAAAATTTGAATCAATATTAGTTTCATCTACAAATATACATGAATGTGGTTCAAACTATAATGAAAATTTTCAGAACACCAAAAGGTTCTTTTCTTTATTCCGTATGAAACAATATATAGCATCTGTATACATATATATTAACGATGTAACGTAGACAGCACGAGTGCACAGATCGAAGTGATCCATGACATCCAAAGATATAGCACAGGTATATATACATAGTGCATGTACATACGTACCCTATCATGCAAGCTTGCTATAGGTACAAGGCAGACATATATAGAAGGCAGCTCATGGCTTAGCTTCTTCACCACTATTGTCATGGCCGCTCCCCGGCATGTTTCCAGGGCTACTCCAGCTATCATATTCAGGTCTTGGTATCGCATGATGGCTGTCGACTGACGTCCCCTCCTCTGTCCCAGCCTTCATTCCATGTACTAATTCATCCCTTGCCGCCTTGTGAGGTGCTGCGGTGCAACCGTTGAGGATGATTATGACAAGGAAAAACAGAGGAAGAAGCTTCATAGTGAAACAAGTGAGATCTTGGAACAGACAGGGAGGTGGAAGATAGAGGGAAACACGGCCTTCAAGTGGTTCTCTTCTGATTACCGTTTTGGTTCTTGAGTTAAGGACCCGTGCGTGGTATGTAATTTATAGACAGACAGCGCTGGAAACATATATACAGCTGGATATATCAAGATCAATTATATTTTTAAACAGATTTCCTTTTTACAGTGGGCAGTAGTAGTGGATTTTCAGAATGTGGATCCTCCACCTAGTGAAGCAGTTTTTGGTGGGGTAAGCATGTTACCTCTACAATTTTGTAACTTTCTGTGAAATTCTGCAACACAAGTATATTGTGAGCCAAACAATTCAGCACTGATGAATTAATGCTTAAAAATAATATTGGATAAATTGGTAAACAATGTGCATTGACTCATGTTTTACGTCTCAGTTTTTCTGGTAACTTCGCAGAGTGCATGGCGGGATGTAGAAATAGTTTTTGGTTGAGTTGACCGTTGAAATGACAAATAGATACCGATGATAGCTTGCCATCACAAATCATAGGAGAAGAAGAAGAAAAACCGGGTGGCGCATCGGGCAAAGCGGTCTGACCGCTTTCGTCAACCGGTCTGACCGTTTCAACCGGTCCGACCGACTCCTGAACCGGTCTGACCGGTTCTGTCTGAGAGCTGGTCTTAGCTTTCCATTCTTTTCCTTGTGGAATCATGGGCCTGTACTTGTTGAAAGCTTCGTCCCTCTGCTTCTCTAGCTCTTTCTCCTTCATCTCCTGAAATCTCAATCGCTGAAGCTTCCTCCCGTCATATTCTTCAAAGGGACTGCTTCCGTCCATTTGGTGAAGTAATCAGTTGCTACAATCACAAAACAATGGCCCTTTGTTGAAGAAGGATGAATTTTTCCAACAAAGTCTAAACCCCATCCCCGGAAAGGCCAAGGTTTAATAATAGGATGCATCATTGCTGCTGGTACTAACTGAATATCTCCATGTTTCTGACACTCCTCACATCCTTTGTAGTATCTAAAACAATCGGCTATCATTTTGGGCCCTTTGTCGAAGAAGGATGAATTTTTCCAACAAAGTCTAAACCCCATCCCCGGAAAGGCCAAGGTTTAATAATAGGATGCATCATTGCTGCTGGTACCAACTGAATATCTCCATGTTTCTGACACTCCTCACATCCTTTGTAGTATCTAAAACAATCGGCTATCATTTTGGGCGCCTGTAAACTTGCTTCATAGGAGGCTTTACCGATTTCCCAAGGAAACCGGTCTGACCGGTTTGTGGGACCGGTCTGACCGGTTGAGTCTGATGACCCTGACCGGATTGGCAAGGTGCCAAACGGTCCTGTCCAGGTCTTGAGATCCTGTCTAATGCTGGTCTTCGCGTAAACACTTCAAAAGCAAATCATCAATCGTTCGACGATACAACTCATCACCATCCAAAACGAACTTGAGAGCCCATCGTCGAATTTTTCTGTCAACTGTATTGCTAGGATTTTGTAAATAACTAATCAGAGGCCGTCTCCAATCATCTACTTCGTCTTGATTGCAAAGAACACCCGAAGTAGCATCTTCACCAGACAACCGGTCAGACCGGTTCTCTAAAGCGGTCAGACCGGTTTGAGGAAGCGGTGCGACCGGTTCCTCCAGAACAGAACACTCGGCTTCCAAAAACACCGGTCTTTGTTCTTAAAAAATTTCTTTTCTGAACATTATAACCAGATGCTTGTTGAGCCAGAGCATTTGCCTTTGGATTCTTTTCTCGTGGTACATGACGAATCACAAATTAATCATTCTTGGCCGGCCCCTAGGAGAACCGGTCTGACCGCTTTCCATAACCGGTCTGACCGGTTTGTCCTGTGAAGGCTCAAACGGTCTTTGCTCAGTATGAACGGTCGACTCTTGCCCCCCATGCTCAGAGGCTCTCACAGTGACTTTGAATGTCTCCCTGCCATCTGGA
>OAMR01000586.1:838881-851936 GCA_900205405.1 Echinochloa crus-galli | reverse complement strand
CCCCATCAGCACCGGGTCCAAAAATGGCCGAGGCGGAGGAGGCGGGCGGATGTGAAGGATTCTGGTAGTGCATGATGGTGCCTACGAGAGAACAAGGCCTCTCTTTTGTATACTAATTAAATGGGAAGCGGTGGGAGCGTCCGATGGAAACGTACGCGTCGGACGTCTTCTTTCTAGCATTACCGAAAAAAAAGTGTCTGTCTATGGTTTCTAAAAAAAAGTGTCTGTCTATGGTGCGCGACAGAAATAATAATTATCGCGCGCACAGTAGAGTGCCTTCCATTCGGTCCATTAAAACTTTTGGGTATGTATGGTAACGGCACATTCAGCCGAACAGAGACTCATATATTAGTTTTTCTTTTAACATTGCTTTTATTTTAGTTTTTTTTATAAGTTATTTTTATTATTTTTTATTTATATATTTCTTTTTTACACTTTTTCATCATGAGTAATATATTTGTTTGTCATATGTATATATTTGTTCAAGATATACGTACCCCTCGTGGGTTTTGATGAATTGACGATAGACAACTTAAGAAACTAACATGATTATTGAGACATATATGCATATTTTAGTTCTCCATGAACACCGTTGGTGAAAGATGACCCTCAAAAATGAAAAGAACTGACTGCATGTTCTATCATCGAGGAGTTAGCCTTTCCTAGTTTCTCGTTGAGTTTAGAATACGTTGTAGGGACAGGTTACTGGCAAGATATGTGTCCAGTTGCTCAAGAACCTTATCTAGTACCCTTGAGAGATAGTGTAGCCAATACGTGCACAAACCTTAGTTTACACTCATGTCTATCGGATCACTAGAGATTTCTAGTGAACACCAGAAAAATTCAGGGTGTCGTACCTCATGTGCCTTCCACCAAAAGTTTCTGGTGGTTAGCAGAAATCTACGGCTCGGGCAATGGAAATTTCCGGTAGAATCGAGAGGAAATTTCTGGTGGAGTGCGGTTCAACGTTCACTTTTGAGTGTGAGCTATAAACAACTTCTCACCTAGCGATTGGCCAATGGATTGAATGAACCCTAACTTCTCTCAAGTACACTAGAGCTCTACCTAGCAAGTGATTGGTGGAGATTTTGGTGAGAGATCATGAGCAAGTGAGCCATTTGAGCATTCATTCACTCTTAAGCATCGAGTCCTCATTTCGCCTGTGATTCTTGTTTGATACCCTAGACGACTAGGCATTGCCGGAAGCATCCAAGCTTGTGGATTTGCCTCGAAATTTTGTGTTGCCCCATCCTCTTGAGGTTTTGATAGTAAGTTCCTTATTCCATCGCTCAGGTCACTAAGGAGAGAAAAGTGGTTGGGTGTGCTTAAGCCCACCTTTGATAGGCCCTGCAAGGAGACATAGCTCCCTGTGTGGGAATGAACATTGAATTAAATCTTGTGTCTCCTTGTGTCCTCATGTTCTTCAAGTTCATATTGATTTGTGAGCTATTTTGGGTTCTTTTGTCTTGATCTACATTTCTGTGAAGTTGTTGGTCCAGGCGAAGGTCTACAAGATCTATCTACATCTCCTGCAAGATCTTGATTGACACAGTTTGCACTAGATTCATCGCAATATACTTTGATTCATTGTCTCGCTTTTCCAACGGAAATTTCCGGTAGCAGTAGGAAATCTCCAGTGATTTACCAGGAATTTTGGGTAGCTACCGGATATTCCAGTAGAACTAATTATTGTTTTTTTAATTTTCATGAAGTTTAAATTTTTTGTTTGCTATGGTATAAATTATTTGACTGTAATAACATTTTATTTGTGATGTGCAAAATTGTTTATTTGTTTTATTGATTAAATTATTCCTTTATAAAAATAATATGTTCATGATACCTTTTTATTATCCTTGTACAACAATTTTTTCTATTTTTTCTCTCGTGTACATGACCGTATTGTTAACTATGTGTATATTTTTCCATTTGCTTTTACTTTTTCATTTTCTTTTTTTGTTATCCACTTATATTTGTCTTTTGTTTCCATTTTTTATTAATTATCTATTCTTTATTTTTGTTCTTTTATTTTCATATACTAACTTGTTCTATGTGTATACATATTTTTCACAATGTAGAACCGTTTGTTTGCTTCTAGAACTAATTTGTCGGTGATGTTAACCTATTTATTTAATTTTATACTGACTTGTTCTTCTATAAATATAATTTATCCACTATGTGAATGCATTTGTTCTCCGCATTATGAAGTTATTTTGTTCACTTTGTAGAGTAACTTATTCGCTATGTTAGCTTATTTGTTCTCTTTATAGATTAAATTGTTCGACAACGGAGACTCATTTCTTCTCGATGTCCAATTTTGTGTTGTTTGTCTTATAATCAAATGTTCAATTTTTTGTTCCCACCATACTATATTTTGTTCATCATGTTTAGGTTTTTTTTGTTCGCCGAAAAAAACCATTTGTTCATGTTGTTTAAGGCCCTGTTTGGCAGAGGTCGCAGAGCTGATTCTCTGCTGAATCAAAGAGGAGCTTTGCCAAACAGTTTTTAAGAGAGAAGTGAATCTTTGAAATGAACCAAGAAGCTGGGAGCTGAAAAAAGTAGCTTCTCCTGATTCTGTGAAGTGATTCTTCTTCATCTTGATTTTGAGAGTTTATAATAAAGAATCAACTTCCAGCCACAGAATCACTTCTCTTAGAGAATCATCTTTCATAGGGAATCAAAATCAAGTAGAGCTCTACCAAACAAGCCCTATGTATTTGTTTGCAGTATTAAAAAATATTCTAGCTTGATAAAAAAATATTTATAAAAAATATGATCTAAAATTTAATTTGGATGCTTAATTTAAGAGTAATAGTTTTTTTAAAAAAAATTTGCATGCAAGTGATGTCAACCATGTGGACTAACCGATGCATTTACTCTGGTTTTGTCTCCTCCTTATCCACTCTTCATGCGACAAGTACGCTCGCATCGCTTAGGTGATGGCAGCCGTACCCCACAGCACCGTGTCGTCATGATTATCACAGGTGTGGAAGAAAGAAGAGCATGGAAATAATGCTAAGCGCACTAGTGGCCACAGATGTATGATGTACTCTACGGTAGGGCTGGTATGTAACAGATCATGACCTTTATAATTACTTCACAATATTAATTAGCGCTAATTTATTTTAGCTTAAAACCAGTAGTATTTTTTTAGATAATGGATTAATCAAACCCGGCCTTGACCAAGAGGCTACGAAGGTTTGCTTAATTTTCATCAACCCCGACCAGAAATGTGAATCCCCGTTTCCTTTCTACTCCTGTGATAGTATTCGATCTAAGATACTTATTTCTTAGCAGTTGTTGCCACAACCCATCCTCATTAATGAGCTTAAACAGCCACTTGCTCAACAAGCACTAGTTTTGCACCTCTAGATTCTTGATCCCCAGCCCTCCAACCTCTTTAGGTTGGCATAAAAGATTCCATCTGGCTTATACTTTCTTTCTCTTATGTTCGTCAGATTGCCAGAAGAATCTTGATCTATAGTAATCTAATTTTTCCAACACCCCTTTCGGAATCTAAAAAAAGAGAGCATAAACACTGCTAAACTAGACAAGACCGAATTAATCAACACCAATCTCCCACCTACTGACATATGTTTCCTTTCCAGCTGCTAAGCTTCTTTTCAAATTTTTGTTCAATTGATTTTCAATCCGAGTTATTAAGCCAAAAATCTTATCTGTATACTTTCAGATAGAAAAGCTGTCGCAAAGTAGATCTTAATATTCTCAGCAAACTTGCATCATGTTCCCTTGAATTACAGTCACATTTCTATATTTCACACTATATGAGCCCTACACGTTGTACACGGCTGCAATCTTGAAAATACCAACTATTCAGTGAGCACCTCACCTTGGAGGCATTTTATAGTCCTCCATCAACTAAATGCGGCACAACCCCTTCAATTTGTCCCTCATCCTTTGCTCTATTAATAATGATTGCCAGCATGTCAACAACAATATTAAAGAGAATGGGGGATAGCGGATCCCCTTGTCTTAGTCCCTTCCAGGTTTGAAAGTTCTGTCCCACCTGATCATTCATTTTGATACCTACATGTCCTTTCTGTGTAAAGGCCTCAATCCATTTACACCAGATAGGCGAGAAACCTTTCATCCTTAATGTTTGTTGGATGAATGGCCAGTGTACCTTATCATAAGCCTTTTCAAAATCAATTTTGAAAATCACCCCGCTTTGATTTTTCCGGTGGAGTTCGTGAATCGTTTCATGAAGCACCACAACCCCTTCCATAATGTTCCTCCCTGGTAAAAAAGCTGTTTGCGTTGGACTAATAACCCTCTGTGCCACTTGAGAGATTCGATTGGTCGCCACCTTTGTAAATATTTTAAAACTCACATTAAGCAAGCATATCGGTCTATACTGCTGAATTTTGGTGGCTTCCATGCATTTTGGTAACAAGATTATTGTACCAAAATTTAGCCCGAAAAGAGGTGAGATTCCCTTCATGGAACTCCTGAAACAACAACATTAAGTCTGTTTTAATGAAGTCCCAAGAAGCCTGATAGAATTCGATCGGGAAACCATCAGGACCAGGAGCTTTATTATGTTCCATTTGGAATATGGCCTCTTTAACTTCTTGCTCTGTGAATGTGGACACAAGAATTTCGTTTTCAGCTTCGGAAACCTGAGGAATATCAGCAATTCGTGTCTCATCTAGTTGAAAATTATTTTCTTCTGGAGGACCGAATAAGCTTTTGTAATAAGTGGTGATATAGTTTTTTAACTCATCATCTCCACAAATTGTTTGTTCCCCATCCTGCAGCTGATAAATTCGCGATTTTCTATGTTTTCCATTCGCAACGAGCTGAAAATATTTAGTATTCGAATCTCCTTCCAGCAACCTTTCACCTTTGCTCTCTGGTACCATTTAATTTCCTCCTCCCGCAGCATCTGTGCCAAGCGGTTCTGAAGGCAGCGTTTCAAGTCAATCTCCTGTGGAGACAGCAGATAAGACTCCGCCTTCTTATCGAGGATATCTAATTTGTCTAGTATCTTTTTCTTCTCTTTCTTATATTGACCACTAATATTTAGTATTTTGGTTGGGTTTTTATTAATTCTGATCTTTAAAATTACTAGGCTAAATTTTAGAGCATTTACCACCTTTCCCACGGGATGTCACCGTCTCCCCCGCGTCTTTCGTTGCAACTAGAACTCTGGCGCCATTCAGAGTTAGACCAGCGTCACAGCATGGATGAGCGTTAAAGGATGCATCATATACTTGATTGATCAACTCATGCCCATGAGACCTTTTGTATGCGTGATTTCTTTAACTTATGATAAGCCTAGAATTTTTGACTGGAAAACAAGTGTGCTTACTCCCTCCGGTTTAGTAAAAGAAGTCGTTTTGGATAAGGTTTGAGTCAAACATTGGGAATATAAATCATGAATAATATTTAAGTCGTTGAGTTTAAAAATGTGAAAATTATATAAATAGATTGATCTTGAAAAGTACTTTCATAAAAGTATACATATATAACTTTTTAAGAAATATTTTTATATAAAAGAGAAGTCAAAGTTGTGCTTTGGTGACCGTGTCGCTGTCATAAACGACTTCTTTTACCAAACCGGAGGGAGTACATGAAAATTTAAAACCAATTTATATTTTGATAAGAGAGACAAAGCTGAAATTATGTTGAGGAAATTGTGCATTCTGGATGTGCTGCTAGTTTGCATTCTCTAAATGTTGAAATTTTAGCAGTCATGGCAGCAGGGGTGTGTGTGTAACTATGAAGCATTTGGACCAAACAAAAATCTTATCTGTATACTTTCAGATAGAAAAGCTGTCGCAAAGTAGATCTTAATATTCTCAGCAAACTTGCATCATGTTCCCTTGAATTACAGTCACATTTCTATATTTCACACTATATGAGCCCTACACGTTGTACACGGCTGCAATCTTGAAAATACCAACTATTCAGTGAGCACCTCACCTTGGAGGCATTTTATCGAGCAGTTGCAGAGGGCGTCGTGCTTGTCCACGAGACCACGACTGCTTCTGCTATATGGTCGCTACCGGGCACGCTGTGCGTCGTGAGAGCCTGAGAGAGTGAGAGGTCCCACAGGGGTGCGGATGAGATGCGCAGTGCTGATGCCTCTCTCCTTCGTCGTCGCAGCACGAACGCCGCAGTTCCTTCATGAACGAGGTGTGGATTGCGTTCATGGAAAAGGCTGATGGTCCTTCCAGATGGAGGAAGAGGAATGTTGACTGGGATGCTGCTGGCCGATTGGAGAGTGAGGACAGGCGGAGGAGGTGAAGCCCCATGGCACTGGTGAAGCGACCCTGGAGAACTCCACTTGCGCCCTGACGGCCGCAGGTCGGCGGCGGTGGCGAGTCTTCCGCTCGGGGAGAAGCGCCTAGAAACGATAGCTAATTTGCATGCGGTTGTGGACGGTCTGATCCAGATCCAATGGATGGGATTTACCAACGACGTGGCCGAATGAGAGGCGAGAGTTTCTGGTGCTGATTTCGTTCTTTAGAGATGGAGAGCTGCCCCTGCAATCAGCTCGAGGATGCCAGCGACGGCAGCCAAGTGCTTGTGCAACTGCGATGCATGTCGCCATATAGGTACGTGCAGAGAAGAATGAAAAGCTTGTACGCCAGGTTGCCGGCCGGCGCAGTGTGTGCCTTCCTGAGGCTGACGCATGGCTCATCAAACAAAGCAATTACATGTGTGGGTGTGGTGCTCTGGTTAGTGGTTACGTGGCCGGTTGGGATGCATGGATGGACTCTGACAAAAATGGTTCACTCGCTCATCGTGCGACGACGACCAGTCCACTCAGCGTTATTACTCCATTTTGTTTGGACCGTTGGAGATTGGACTTAGAGCAACTCCAGTGGAGCCCTTCAAATTAAGGCCTCCAAAACTCATTTGCAGGCCTATCTCTAAAATATAGAGGCCCAAAGTAAACACTCAACTCCAGTGGGTATATGAACTCGGGCCTCTATTTCTCCGTGGGCCCACCTATCAGCCAAATGGATGGGAAATATCTAGTGGGATCCATGGTTGGAGGGGAAATTGGAGGGCCTCTAGAAATGGAGGCTTGGTGGGGAGATTTAGAGGCCTATGCAAAATGCAGGTCCATTTGAAGACCCTGCTGGAGTTGTATTTTTACTCCAAACCTCTAAATTTTAGAGTAGAGGCCCATATAGAGGCCACTGCTGGAGTTGCTCTTACATACCGATAGATGTTCCAAACTCCTGGAAGGTGGTTAAGTTTGGTAGAGCGATATGATTTGTTGATAGGAACAAGACGCGCTGCATTGCGGCTGTCAACTTAATTAATTCTGTAACCTTAACCAATTAACGAGCTGGAAATTCTTCCCCGGCCGGCCGCCAAATTAAACATGAATTGGATGTGCGCACGATCGCGAGGACAGCACAAGTTCAACACGGAAGTGATGGGTTTTTTTCTTATCATGGTATGCATAGGTTGTAGTAGTCATGAAGATGCATCATGCATATTTGGACAGGTGCACATCCGTCCAACGTGTGCATGTATGGTTGAGGGGGTGCAAGTACAACGCCTTTGTGGAATGAAAAACGAACAGGCATGCATTTGTCGAGTGCCGGTAGTCTCGGGTTTCTCGATCCAGGTTTGGCCAGGGCCAATAAGGCAATAAGGGGCTGTTTGGTTGCCTGTATAAGTCCTAGCCAGGCTCTAATAAGCCACCATGCTCACATTTGGTTGCCTGGCCAGGCCTTTAGCGAGGCTAAGCTAATATAAAATTGGCCCCCTAGCCTGACTCCATGGAAACGCAGGAAGCGGCCGTCTCCGCTAAGCCAGGCTTGCACAAGTCAGGTATCGCGTCTCCCATCACCCCCTTTGCGTCCACCGCCCACGTTAGCCGACAGTGACGCCCCGACCTACCGGAGTTCATGGAGTTCCGATGCTCGAGGCGCGCAGAGGCCATCGTCGGAGGTGCACAGAGGCCATCGCCGGGGTCCTTCGTCGGAGGTGCGCACCAGGTCCGTTGGCGGCGTTGTGACGGCCGCCGCCGGCTCGTCGCTGAAGGCCAGCCCCCCGAGCAGCGAGCAGATGGAGGCGATGGAGCAGGACCGCACGAGGCCGAGGCGCGGCTTCTTCGCCGCCGGGTCGGCGCCGAAGCAGCCGCCGAGGGATAGACCCAAGCCGAGCTCGATGAGGCGGGCGAGCGACATGGGAGGTGGAGCTCGATTCACCGGAGATCCCCTTGATTCGGCTGTGGAGGAGCTCAATTCGCCGGAGATCCCCTTGATTCGGCTGTAGAGGAGCTCGATTCGCCCTTGACCCAACAGGCCTGGGGTCACCGCCGCCAGGAAGGACCGACAACGGGGTGGGGCAGCGGAGGATTGCCGCCGCCGGGAAGGACCAGCGACGGGGTGGGGCAGCTGAGGGTCGCCGCCGTCGGGAAGGACGAGGTGGAAGAGATGAGCGGCGAAGGTGAGGGAGATGGGCGACGGGGTGCGCCGACGAAGGTAGGGTATGGTGGATGGACCGGAGGTGGAAGATGGCGAGGGTAACCTCACCTTATGAAAGAGGAGGTGATTTCACACAACAATACACCCAACCAAACACACTCTTGCATAAGCGAGGCTTAGCTAAGCTAGCCAACCAAACATGGCCTATTGCATCTCCTAAGCCAGGCTTAGGAGCCTGGCTCCATATTTTAGCCAGGCTCGCGTTAGCCAGACAACCAAACGAACCCTAAGTGTATCCGGCCGCTGCTTGCTTGTGGTGTGATGGTCAAGGACACAACACAGATAGATTACTAGATGGATGAGGATGACCAATTCCACGTGCAAATATAATGCTTGTCTTGCCGTGAGATATGATGAGACGGCCTTCTGGGTATAGATAGGTACCAAGAATGCTGGTACATGTTACACGACCAGACCACTCAGCCTTGCATTGTATTTCTTGGACTATTTTTTTGTTGCGAGATGATCCAACTGTTCTGAAGTTGTTTAGTTTTTTTTGGGTTTTTTTTAGAACATGAGGTGATTTAGTTTGGGGTGGAGCGATAAACCTCATCATCAACAAACTAAAATTAGCCACCTTGTTTTCTGTGCATAGCCCACTCGAGGCCCGAGGAGAAGCGCACACATCGCTCTGCGAGGAGAAAGAGCAAAAGCCCACGCCACGTTTGTTTAGCCCATATAAAACAGCACAGCAACGAACGGGCCATGTGGATCCTAGGCTTTCGGATGGTCCACTGATGAATCTAAGATGGGCCCTGGCTGCGAAATTCGTGGCCCATAATGTGGAGCCTTTCGTCGTGTGGAAACACTGTCGGGCCGAATAATGCGTGTGTCCTGGCCGGCCCAGGTCGTTGGGCCTCTGTACTTCATTAGCCCAGCAAACACCTTTTCGACCCGTGTTTGCTGCCATTTTTTTAGTTCAAATTCAATCATAATACTAGTCATGCTTGATTTTGCATACTCAGCGGAATGCAGCCACAATCGAGACAGCGAACATGAAAAATGGCGATTCGTGACCGTGGTGGAGCCCACGAGAAAAACATTTAACAATATATATGATGGAGTATCCATACGTCTCCACACTAAGGTGAGAGTTGCGCATGACGGTGGTCAACTTTGCTGGGTATATATATTAATAAACAGACTTATAAAAAGTACTAGGAGCCGGACGCTAAAATTTGAGATGAAATCGTAAAATCCCAATGATTTATAATTCAAATTTATACGACCACATCAAACTTTGAAAAAAAATACTCCCTCCTTTCTTTTATGTGTGACGTATCATTTGTTAGCTGTAGTCGGCCACTGGGTGGAGCCGGCCCATGAGAAAAAGACACTTGACTATGGTGGCGCATCCATGCGTCTCCACACTGACAGCAAAGTGAGAGTCGCGCCGGACGATGGTCAACTTTGCCGGGAGCAATATCCAGCAAAGACCGTAGCCAGCTTTATAAATAAAGGAAAGGAGTTTAACTGTACATGAGGGCCACCGCCCAACAGCATAAAACCCACAGAGAACCAACGTTGCCGGGAGCAATATCAATCAATCAAAAACCTATAAAAGGTAATAGGAGTCGGATGCTAAAAAAATATGAAATGAAATCATAGGATTTACAAAACCCCCCGTGGTTTATATATAAGGTGAGGTTTTTTCAGGCTGCAATTTCCACAGCTGAAGCAGCTTTGCTTTTGTCCGGGCTCCTTTGCCCTTTGTGGGCTTTGCGTTGGATCAGATCTGGAAAGCGAGTGACGCGCCTGCTTGCCGACAGCGCCACCAGCACGCACGACACTACTACTGACTCAGTCGCGGCTCACCTACTACGTACCTGCTGCATCTACCAACTCCTTCACGTTCACGCTGCCGCTTCGGTAGACCGGCTGCTCGCCAGAATCGATGCCCATCATCATCAACAGCCACATGCTTAAGCTACCGACCATTTCTTTTCTGGCAATCTATTGGTCCGGGAAATAATCCAAACCAAATTAACCTCAACTTATCAAATATTTCGCTCTGTCTCTGCAAATTTCCGAATTAAGCATTATATCTCGTATTTCTGCAAATCCGAACCCTGTTCATCTACCTCCTCCGGCAACTAACAGTCAATCACATCCGAACTCTCTCACAGTACAGTAACAGATAACACTGAAGAGGAACAATAAAATAAAGCACATCAAGATTGAAACCCATATCATCAATACCGGCCGACCGTCCGGCGAGCTGAGGCTACTCTACTACGCCTTGACGTTGACGGTGTACTGGACGACGGTCTCGCCGGAGGTGGAGCTGGGGTCGGTGTGGGCCTGCACGTACCCCCTGGCCATCCGGAACTTGCCGCTGCCGCCGACGATGCTCATCTCGCGGACGTCGTTGAGCACCTCGTTCCGGCCGACGATGGCGAGGCTGCTGCCGTTGTGCTCGCCGGCGGTGAAGACGAAGTTCATCACCATGAGCAGGCCGAAGGTCTTCTGGTCCGCGAACGTGTAGGTGCCCTGGGCGCGCCCGACCTCGGTTCCCGCGGCGCGGGTCGGCCCCGTCGTGAGGGGGTCGTCGATGGCCACCACCGCGCCGAAGAAGGTCGAGGAGGCGTTGGTGGACGCCGCCTGCGCGATGCGGATCGCCGTCGGGAGATGTGTATAAGAGACAGGGCTTAGGCTCGTCCCGGCAAGCACGTCGTGGAAATAGACCTTGAAGGTCGTGAACCCGGCGGTGTCGTCCGCGCCGGCGGCCGTGGGCGGAGACGACGGCAGCAAGGCGGCGGCGGCGACGAAGAAGAGGAGGAGGAGGGACCTGCTGGTGGTGGCCATGGTTGGAGATGCAGCTAGGTGGCCGGAGGAGCAAGAGCAATGGGGAAGCGGCGGAGATGATTAATGGAGGAAGCAGCTGGCTACAGGATATGTAAGGGGTGAAGGTGGTGGAGGGAATGGGTTGGTGAAGAATATGGATGGGGACTACAGGACAGGTAGGTGAAGGCACCACCATTTTGGATTGTTTTGCCTTTTCCTGCATGGAAACTTTATTTGGTGGGTTACTGAATTCCCAAGTCGTCCCAGCAACAACGATGCTGCTGAGCCATGGATTTGACGGACCTTGGGGGCACTCATGAGTCATTACATGGGCATGACGCCATGGGCCATGGCCATGTTCTGTAGTGTATATATATCCGGTTATATATATTTTTTTTCGTTACAAATTGCTGATCTAATTGTTTTGTATCACTACTAATCATAGTTTTGTAACTGTTGTATCGTAAAAACTGGGCACGTGTCGAAACTCTTTTATATCCGCGCATGCATGTAGAAAATAATCCAGAGATGTTTTTGACCGAAGTCGGGAGGGGAAGCCCCTACCTATTTTTTAGAATTTTTTTTATTTCAAACCCAGTAAATTCGCTCCCACGAGGAGTCGAACCTGGATCTGCTAGATGCTACTCGGGTGCTCTAACCATTAGACTAGAGACCCTTTCACTCATCCAGAGATGTTGGACATAGAACGCATCACGACGACGCTGCACAATCATTGCTGTAATTTGATATATTTATATACGTTGGGACTTGATCTCTGGTAGCTAACCAAACCAAGGCACACGTACGCATCTGTAGTGTATACAACTGTATCTTGTATCGAGTGGGGTTGGTGCAGTAGCTGCCTTGTGACGAATGAACGAACGCGCGTACATACGCATCAACGAATCCTCTGCTTCAAGCAAAGAACCAACTCCAACAAATAAAGAGGTGCCAGTACTGTTCGCGCATGCAGTTACACACCAATTGGTAGAACTGGTCCTGTGTTTCCAAGCATTTTTTTCGTGCATGTCCACTTTATTTGGATAGTTGGTCAATCATTGATTGATCCCCATGTCGTCCCAGCAACAACTACTAACAACGATGTGGTGACTGGTGAGCTTGACGCGGCGACGTGGAAGGTTTGGACCTGGACGGGACCGGCCAGGGCCACTCAAGGCATGACGCTCGCGCTGTAGAGGTTATTCACAGGCGATGTCCAATGGGTAAAAAAGGCAAAAACGTGTACCTTGACTATTAAGTTTTTTTTACCTGTTCGCTTGGTTTATCGGTCATGGTGTATTTTTTTAATAAAAATCAGCACCAGCCACTAACCAGCTAAACAGGAGCTTTGTATCCTTTTGTCTATGTTTCAGTGTTTCACATGTGCTTGGTTAAATCTTTCGCTAACATGAGCTATTAATGAATCTAGACTTTGGAATTCCAAATTCATTGCTACCTAGCACAATTTGTGACGACAGTTTTTTCTTTTCCTTCGCGTGTTGAACAATTGCATCTCATCTTTGAAATTTTATTAATCAATCCATTTTATAGATCCTAATTAAACTACACCATTAAGCTGTCAACTTAATTAATTCTGTAACCTTAACCAATTAACGAGCTGGAAATTCTTCCCCGGCCGGCCGCCAAATTAAACATGAATTGGATGTGCGCACGATCGCGAGGACAGCACAAGTTCAACACGGAAGTGATGGGTTTTTTTCTTATCATGGTATGCATAGGTTGTAGTAGTCATGAAGATGCATCAAGAAGTCAAAGTTGTGCTTTGGTGACCGTGTCGCT
>OAMR01000586.1:809177-838294 GCA_900205405.1 Echinochloa crus-galli | reverse complement strand
AGCGACACGGTCACCAAAGCACAACTTTGACTTCTTGATGCATCTTCATGACTACTACAACCTATGCATACCATGATAAGAAAAAAACCCATCACTTCCGTGTTGAACTTGTGCTGTCCTCGCGATCGTGCGCACATCCAATTCATGTTTAATTTGGCGGCCGGCCGGGGAAGAATTTCCAGCTCGTTAATTGGTTAAGGTTACAGAATTAATTAAGTTGACAGCTTAATGGTGTAGTTTAATTAGGATCTATAAAATGGATTGATTAATAAAATTTCAAAGATGAGATGCAATTGTTCAACACGCGAAGGAAAAGAAAAAACTGTCGTCACAAATTGTGCTAGGTAGCAATGAATTTGGAATTCCAAAGTCTAGATTCATTAATAGCTCATGTTAGCGAAAGATTTAACCAAGCACATGTGAAACACTGAAACATAGACAAAAGGATACAAAGCTCCTGTTTAGCTGGTTAGTGGCTGGTGCTGATTTTTATTAAAAAAATACACCATGACCGATAAACCAAGCGAACAGGTAAAAAAAACTTAATAGTCAAGGTACACGTTTTTGCCTTTTTTACCCATTGGACATCGCCTGTGAATAACCTCTACAGCGCGAGCGTCATGCCTTGAGTGGCCCTGGCCGGTCCCGTCCAGGTCCAAACCTTCCACGTCGCCGCGTCAAGCTCACCAGTCACCACATCGTTGTTAGTAGTTGTTGCTGGGACGACATGGGGATCAATCAATGATTGACCAACTATCCAAATAAAGTGGACATGCACGAAAAAAATGCTTGGAAACACAGGACCAGTTCTACCAATTGGTGTGTAACTGCATGCGCGAACAGTACTGGCACCTCTTTATTTGTTGGAGTTGGTTCTTTGCTTGAAGCAGAGGATTCGTTGATGCGTATGTACGCGCGTTCGTTCATTCGTCACAAGGCAGCTACTGCACCAACCCCACTCGATACAAGATACAGTTGTATACACTACAGATGCGTACGTGTGCCTTGGTTTGGTTAGCTACCAGAGATCAAGTCCCAACGTATATAAATATATCAAATTACAGCAATGATTGTGCAGCGTCGTCGTGATGCGTTCTATGTCCAACATCTCTGGATGAGTGAAAGGGTCTCTAGTCTAATGGTTAGAGCACCCGAGTAGCATCTAGCAGATCCAGGTTCGACTCCTCGTGGGAGCGAATTTACTGGGTTTGAAATAAAAAAAATTCTAAAAAATAGGTAGGGGCTTCCCCTCCCGACTTCGGTCAAAAACATCTCTGGATTATTTTCTACATGCATGCGCGGATATAAAAGAGTTTCGACACGTGCCCAGTTTTTACGATACAACAGTTACAAAACTATGATTAGTAGTGATACAAAACAATTAGATCAGCAATTTGTAACGAAAAAAAATATATATAACCGGATATATATACACTACAGAACATGGCCATGGCCCATGGCGTCATGCCCATGTAATGACTCATGAGTGCCCCCAAGGTCCGTCAAATCCATGGCTCAGCAGCATCGTTGTTGCTGGGACGACTTGGGAATTCAGTAACCCACCAAATAAAGTTTCCATGCAGGAAAAGGCAAAACAATCCAAAATGGTGGTGCCTTCACCTACCTGTCCTGTAGTCCCCATCCATATTCTTCACCAACCCATTCCCTCCACCACCTTCACCCCTTACATATCCTGTAGCCAGCTGCTTCCTCCATTAATCATCTCCGCCGCTTCCCCATTGCTCTTGCTCCTCCGGCCACCTAGCTGCATCTCCAACCATGGCCACCACCAGCAGGTCCCTCCTCCTCCTCTTCTTCGTCGCCGCCGCCGCCTTGCTGCCGTCGTCTCCGCCCACGGCCGCCGGCGCGGACGACACCGCCGGGTTCACGACCTTCAAGGTCTATTTCCACGACGTGCTTGCCGGGACGAGCAATCAACTTAAATTTGCAAATAACCCATGTCCTTGAAATTTCAATTACAGGGTAAGTATCCCTGGAATTTCAATCTCTACCTAATAATTATAAAGCAATTATAAAGCAAGGATTGATTCCATGGTACTTGGTACGTGATTCTGCGGTACGTCACAATTTTATGAAACCCCCCCTAATATTATAGAAATCAGCCGTTGTTGTTTAATCCGTACCAAGAGCTGACTCTTGATCGAGTTGGATTCAACCATCTTCATGGCCTCCGAATTCGTCCGATGTCCGCACAGCTATATACTCGATCTGTACGATATAGCAGTCGGGTCCACGTAGAATCATCGAATCGTAGCTGATCACGTACATGAAGTAGTCCGCCGCCTTTGATCTACTTTCTTCCTTTATTTCTCAGCTTTTGAGCTGAGGACTTTGTAAAAATTTGGCTGTGTGCATTTATTGCAGAGGCCGGAAAATTTTCCATTATCTAAAAAAGGTAACCAACCCCACCGTACCCGTGCTGTGGCCGTAGGGGTCATCTGTTCTGTATTTTGTTGAGCATCTCCCTGATGGTGTGAGCCCTGTTGGTGCCACTACACTGTTTGTACAGTTATACACCAAGTAGGTCTGCTTTACTACGCCAATGTGAATTCCATTTCAACTACGGACGGATCAGGTCTCAATATAGAAACAGGGGACGAACGCGAAATTCGCTTGCTGCTTGCGTTGGCAAATGACTCGAATTCAACAGCTCCAACTCCGACAAAATATCTGTGGATCTGTTTAAACCGATTCCGAAAGCGTAAAGCCGACGAACAAAATTGTTCTAATCGGAGCTTGAACAAATACTTGTACAAGGAGAACTAAACAAAAGAAGAGAAATATATAGCCCTAAAAAAAGAGAAATATAAGACCATGGATACAGACGAGTCCTGGTGGTCCTGGATGGAAAGTTAACAGCGCTCGGCCACTACTATCGGCAAGCTAGTTTCTCTTTTTTTTTCCTATTCACGTAAAGTTCACCTTTATTTTTCTTTTCATGGATATGCATTTGATAGTTGGTAATAAAATGACGCCGTAAGGTATGGTAATATAACTGGAATGAAAGGGCGTTGCTTTTTAGAATAAAATTCTTTTTTTCCAAAAAAATAGTACATTAGCTCGCTGGCTGTGTAAGCTTTTGGTTGACTATACCCTATACTGCTAGTAACTTGAAGATTTCATCTCCAGAAGCAGAGAGAGAGAGAGAGAGAGAGAGAGAGAGAGAGACTAGGACGTCGGCCTCGGCTAAAGCAGGTGAGTAAAGCAGACCCGGGCCGAAAACAGACTGGCACAATATTGGGCTTGGCCCAAGCTGCCGCCGACGATGCTCATCTCGCGGACGTCGTTGAGCACCTCGTTCCGGCCGACGATGGCGAGGCTGCTCCCGTTGTGCTCGCCGGCGGTGAAGACGAAGTTCATCACCATGAGCAGGCCGAAGGTCTTCTGGTCCGCGAACGTGTAGGTGCCCTGGGCGCGGCCGACCTCGGTGCCGGCGGCAGAGACAGGCCCCGTCGTGAGGGGGTCGTCGATGGCCACCACCGCGCCGAAGAAGGTCGAGGAGGCGTTGGTGGACGCCGCCTGCGCGATGCGGATCGCCGTCGGGCTCGTCCCGGCAAGCACGTCGTGGAAATAGACCTTGAAGGTCGTGAACCCGGCGGTGTCGTCCGCGCCGGCGGCCGTGGGCGGAGACGACGGCAGCAAGGCGGCGGCGGCGACGAAGAAGAGGAGGAGGAGGGACCTGCTGGTGGTGGCCATGGTTGGAGATGCAGCTAGGTGGCCGGAGGAGCAAGAGCAATGGGGAAGCGGCGGAGATGATTAATGGAGGAAGCAGCTGGCTACAGGATATGTAAGGGGTGAAGGTGGTGGAGGGAATGGGTTGGTGAAGAATATGGATGGGGACTACAGGACAGGTAGGTGAAGGCACCACCATTTTGGATTGTTTTGCCTTTTCCTGCATGGAAACTTTATTTGGTGGGTTACTGAATTCCCAAGTCGTCCCAGCAACAACGATGCTGCTGAGCCATGGATTTGACGGACCTTGGGGGCACTCATGAGTCATTACATGGGCATGACGCCATGGGCCATGGCCATGTTCTGTAGTGTATATATATCCGGTTATATATATTTTTTTTCGTTACAAATTGCTGATCTAATTGTTTTGTATCACTACTAATCATAGTTTTGTAACTGTTGTATCGTAAAAACTGGGCACGTGTCGAAACTCTTTTATATCCGCGCATGCATGTAGAAAATAATCCAGAGATGTTTTTGACCGAAGTCGGGAGGGGAAGCCCCTACCTATTTTTTAGAATTTTTTTTATTTCAAACCCAGTAAATTCGCTCCCACGAGGAGTCGAACCTGGATCTGCTAGATGCTACTCGGGTGCTCTAACCATTAGACTAGAGACCCTTTCACTCATCCAGAGATGTTGGACATAGAACGCATCACGACGACGCTGCACAATCATTGCTGTAATTTGATATATTTATATACGTTGGGACTTGATCTCTGGTAGCTAACCAAACCAAGGCACACGTACGCATCTGTAGTGTATACAACTGTATCTTGTATCGATCTAGTGGGGTTGGTGCTGCCGTAGCTGCCTTGTGACGAATGAACGAACGCGCGTACATACGCATCAACGAATCCTCTGCTTCAAGCAAAGAACCAACTCCAACAAATAAAGAGGTGCCAGTACTGTTCGTGCATGCAGTTACACACCAATTGGGTAGAACTGGTCCTGTGTTTCCAAGCATTTTTTTCGTGCATGTCCACTTTATTTGGATAGTTGGTCAATCATTGATTGATCCCCATGTCGTCCCAGCAACAACTACTAACAACGATGTGGTGACTGGTGAGCTTGACGCGGCGACGTGGAAGGTTTGGACCTGGACGGGACCGGCCAGGGCCACTCAAGGCATGACGCTCGCGCTGTAGAGGTTATTCACAGGCGATGTCCAATGGGTAAAAAAGGCAAAAACGTGTACCTTGACTATTAAGTTTTTTTTACCTGTTCGCTTGGTTTATCGGTCATGGTGTATTTTTTTAATAAAAATCAGCACCAGCCACTAACCAGCTAAACAGGAGCTTTGTATCCTTTTGTCTATGTTTCAGTGTTTCACATGTGCTTGGTTAAATCTTTCGCTAACATGAGCTATTAATGAATCTAGACTTTGGAATTCCAAATTCATTGCTACCTAGCACAATTTGTGACGACAGTTTTTTCTTTTCCTTCGCGTGTTGAACAATTGCATCTCATCTTTGAAATTTTATTAATCAATCCATTTTATAGATCCTAATTAAACTACACCATTAATTATTAAAGTATCAAAAATAGACATTCAGAATGTTCCACACTTGAAAAGAAAATAAAATGTAATAAATTTAATTATCTAATGGAGAGGACGGGGTCATGGCATGGGCATGACGCACGTGGCAACGGCGATTCACCGGTCATGAAACAAAAAATTTGCATGCATTGCGTGTGTAGGATCTAGGATTACCGACTAGAGGGGGGTGAATAGGCGGTTTCGAACTTCAATCACAACACTAGAGAAATTTAATTAGAAACACGAGGTGAATTAAATCTCTAGCTATTCTAAACCTATGTTGAGGGGTTTGCAACCTAGGATGACAAATAATAATTCAACTTCTAGATAGATAACTTGCATAAATGTAAATGCTCAAAGTGAAAGCAAGGATCAAACCACAAGTAAGAGACACAAATTTATCCCGTGGTGTCGATGACTTGCCGGTCACCCCTAGTCCACGTTGAGATGGATTCAATGTTCAACCGTTTCTCTATCAAGACTCTCTTGATCTCTAAGCCGGTTAGAACCAATGAACCGCTCCAAATCTCGATTCCACTAGGGTTGCTCTTCACCACTCCGGTGAGGTGAGCACAAAGATCTCTCACACCAATCTTCCACGGCAACTTCACAAGCTTCTTGAAGTGCTCGGTGGAATCACGAGCTCCAAGCCGTCTAGGAGGCGGCAACCTCCAAGAGTAACAAATCAACCACGAGCTCAATGAAATCCTAGTGCCACAATGATCAAATCCTTGATGCAATGCACTAGAAGCTCTCAATCTCACAAAGAAATGCAAACTTAAAGCAAGTGAGTGAGAAAGATGAGGACAAGGGCTCTAGAATGAGTATCAAGCTTTTCAAAGTGCCAAGAGACCCCTCATGCCCGTGGGGGGTGAGTATTTATACCCCTCTCCCCAAAACTAGCCGTTGCGGAAAAACCCGTTCAGAATCGTGCACGGCGGACCGTCCGCCAGGTCCACGCGGACCGTCCGCATTCAAATTACAACGACTATATCGCGCAGTCAAACGTGTGTCAGAAGTGACCGTTGAGGTCCGGCGGACCGTCCGCCAAGACCCCGCGGACCATCCGCGAGCACCACGGACCGTCCGCCGGGCAAGGCCGGACGGTCTTCCCCTCTGGATCCCCGGGAAACGTCTCTGTGTGATTTAATTCGGACCGTCCGCGAGGGAGACGCAGACCGTCCGCCAAGCATTGCAGCTCAACGCACCAAGTCAGCGCACAAGGCCCCACATGTCAGCACTCCGCGGACCGTCCGCGACGAGACCGCGGACCGTCCGCCGTCCGTTCGGACCAGTCCGTTCGGATTTTTCACAGGATTAAACATTTTCTTTTTAACTCGAATTTCGCGGACCGTCCGACAATACCCCGCGGACCGTCCGCAAGCCACGACTTTGCTGATTTTCCAGAAGATTTGCAATGTGCCCATACCCAAGTTAGTCACCACATACTCTAAATGCACTACATGCAATTCAAAGACCATTGTGGCACTAATATTTCGTTGAACCAATGAAGTTGATCCCTCTTGATAGTACGGCTATCTAGCCTATCAACCCGGTCATATTTCATCCTCTAATCACCTCATGACCGGTCAAAAATAAAAGCCCTATCATATACCTTTGCCTTGAGCTTCCCATTGTCCATAGCACACATGCTATCCACACATCAATATTTGAAGCTCGTTGCAACTCTTGGGACTAACCTATTCTCATATTCTCAAATGAAATTGTTAGTCCACAAGTGTTGTCATTAATTATCAAAACTTAATTAGGGACCTAGATGCCTTCAGCTTGTGTACCAATTTATCTTTATTTTTAGTGGCGGAGGCAGGTTTGACTGATAGAGGGGCTCATTCTCTTGTGCTTCTTCCTCCTCCTTCTCTCCCTCTCATTTTTTCCCTGTAGCTTAGAGGAGTTCCATGGGGTTATACATGGGTAGGGGGGCTAGAGCCCCCCTAGCCCCCCCTTAGCTCCGCCCTGTTTATTCTCTATCATTACCCTATGATGAAGGGACGCACCATGTAAGTAAATGTGAGTTATTTTTTCCATATATTTAACAATGATATATGTCGGTGATATTAGGTAACCAACCCCACCGTACCCGTGCTGCGGCCGTAGGGGTCATCTGTTCTGTATTTTGTTGAGCATCTTCCTGATGGTGTGAGACCTGTTTGAAGCAAAGAACCAACTCCAACAAACAGGTGCCACTACTGTTGGTACAGTTATACACCAAGTAGGTCTGCTTTTTTTTTTGTTGTTACTACGCCAATGTGAATTCCATTTCAACTACTGACGGATCAGGTCTCAATATAGAAACAGGGGACGAATGCGAAATTCGCTTGCTGCTTGCGTTGGCAAATGACTCGAATTCAACAGCTCCAATTCCGACAAAATATCTATGGATCTGTTTAAACCGATTCCGAAAGCACAAAGCCGACGAACAAAATTGTTCTAATCGGAGCTTGAACAAATACTTGTACAAGGAGAACTAAACAAAAGAAGAGAAATATCGAATGCGAAATTCGCTTGCTGCTTGCGTTGGCAAATGACTCGAATTCAACAGCTCCAATTCCGACAAAATATCTATGGATCTGTTTAAACCGATTCTGAAAGCACAAAGCCGACGAACAAAATTGTTCTAATCGGAGCTTGAACAAATACTTTTACAAGGAGAACTAAACAAAAGAAGAGAAATATAGCCCTAAAAAAAGAGAAATATAAGACCATGGATACAGACGAGTCCTGGTGGTCCTGGATGGAAAGTTAACAGCGCTCGGCCACTACTATCGTCAAGCTAGTTTCTCTTTTTTTTCTATTCACGTAAAGTTCACCTTTATTTTTCTTTTCATGGATATGCATTTGATAGTTGGTAATAAAATGACGCCGTAAGGTATGGTAATATAACTGGAATGAAAGGGCGTCTCTTTATAGAATAAAATTCTTTTTTTTCCAAAAAAATAGTACAGTAGCTCGCTGGCTGTGTACGCTTTTGGTTGACTATACCCTATTCTGCTAGTAAAGAGAGAGAGAGAGAGAGAGAAGAAGAGAGAGAGAGAGAGAGAGAGAGAGAGAGAGAGAGAGAGAGACTAGTACGTCGGCCTCGGCTAAAGCAGGTGAGTAAAGCAGACCCGGGCCGAAACCAGACTGGCACAATATTGGGCTTGGCCCAACAATGGTGACACATTCACCGGGCTGCTACTAATTATTTCAAATTACGCATATATTTTTAATAGTAATATAAAGAGTGCAGTACTGGGGTTCCAGATGTCAATAAATAAAGGTGGTTTTGATGTGAAAGTAATAAAATTTAGTGTGCAAGAGAGGTCCAAACTTCAAACCCCATATCATTTCCATCCAAGCATCCAAAATAAATTTTAATTCCAATAGTGTGTTTCTAACAACAAAATGCCTTTTTTAAAGGAAAACTTTTTTTATAAAGTAGGAACATCTTAATGAGAAAAATTGATAGGTTTAGAAAGTTTGTTTAGGCTAAAATTGTTCCTAGTTGAAAAGAAAAAAGACCTAGCTTCACAACAAATATTTCAATATTTAGAAATATAGAAAAATATTCACATTATATATTTTTTGTTACATTAATACTATTATAAACATATTAAAAAATAGTTTACATTTCTAGATAAAAATTTGAATTTGGAATTTTAATTAGAGGCGTGCTTGTAGTCGTGCGTGAGATATATGGATGATTATTCTCTTTTTTGTAACTAGCAACAACGCACGTGCGACACGTACGTTTATTGATAACATGTAGGTACTAAAACAATATCACTTCACTTTAGTGCAAAGCGCTTTTAAAAATACTTTATATTCGCTCTCTCATGTATGGAGAGCTTTAGGTATTCTCAAAACTCATTATAGTTGGCATTTATTTATATGAATAAAACTCTCTAATTTATTATCTTTTAGCAGTATGGGATAATTATGTATAGACGTGAGTACAAATGTGGGTATATTTAGGTGGACCCTTTTTTGGTGAAAAAATTTTTGGGTTTAGAGGGGGAAATTAATATAGGAATGTCCCTCCCCCTCCCCGTATCAACTTTTTCCACCCCTATCAAGCCTTTTTTTTCCGACAGGTGGGTCCTATGTGAGGTGGGTGTGGGTTTTTTTTGTTGGTGAGAAGTGTTTTCAAATCTAATTCTCTTTATAGTATAGATTATTATTTACAACCTTCTCACGTATACATATTAGTACATTACACATTTATGAGAATATGGTTATTATACCACAACTATGAGAACAAGCAAGCACTTGTTGCTATACTGTGCATCAAAGAACACCGAGATTTGGACCTCGCCTCTTGTGTGTTGATAAGTTTACTAGCATGCATGCAACCCTCTTTGCAGTTCAAAAAGAGACTTGACCTATGTATGATGTTTTTATTAATAAGTAAAAAGAAAAATATGGTAGCCAAATTCGAGTTGAAGATAAGTCAAACCTAGATGGTTAGGGTAGTGCACGCCGACCACACCAAACAATCCTAGGTAGACAAAAATCAGACTGGTATGTTCAAAAGTGTTTGTAAAAAAGACTACTGCAACGAGAAAAAGGGTGTCACACTGTCACGTACGCCACGCCAAGAACTTGACAAACACGAACACGGCTGACTAAGTCAAAATTAAACGGTCACTCCCGTTCACACGGAGAGGAATGTAGAAGCTAAGGAACGTGATTTATTTGAATAATAGTCAAATGCTACAAAATCCCTCATTATTCCTCGTCGTCTCACAAGAATATATAAACGCACTCTGTTAATCCCAAAATTTAAAACCGGTGTCACAATCGAGAACATAAAGCATGTTATATAACGAACTGCCACGTAAGAAATCAACGCCCAGAAATAGTGCTTGTTGCACACAACATGCTCGACCTTAGTCATGGCGGACGTGGATGTTGTACTCGACGGTGGCGTCGCCGGTGTTGGCGTCGAACCACCGCGTGGTCGCCTGGCAGTACCCTCTGGCGAACCGGAACACGCCGGTGCCGCCGACGACGGCCATCTCCCGAACCTTTCGGTCGGCGGCGTTGGGCCCCAGGATGGCGAGGCTGCTGCCGTTGTGGGCGCCGTCGACGAACACGAAGCTCATGGCCATCAACAGGGAGAGGCTATCCTTGCCGGCGCTCACGTACATGCCCTGGGCGCGCCCCAGGAGCTTGGAGGTCAGGTTGGGGCCCTCGGTGAGCGGGTCGTCGATCACCGTGACGGAGCCGAACCCGGTGGCGGAGGAGTTCGACGAGGGGCCCTCGGCGACCTGCGCCACCGTCGACACGTTCGGGCCGCCGCTCACCACGTCGTGCCAGAACACGCGCAGGCGCGTCTCCTTCTCCGCCGCCGACGCCGTGGCGGCGAGCAGGGACAGCGCGAGGAGGAGGCAGGCGAGAGCCACGAAGCTGCTGCCCGCCATGGCTGTGATGAGCTTGAAAATATGATCGAGATGTGTTCTTAGTTGTACGTTCTGAGATGTGCTGGGTTTCTGCGTGGTTAGGGAGGGATGCAACGGGCATGGCTCAATTTAACGTGTACGGCGGGGTGCATCGGTGTCCATGGTGGTTGGGGATTCTTGGTCATTGTCAAACATGTCCACTGAATTCTCTGATGTTTCCATACGGATTGTGAAATATATGCGTGCAGGTAGCTCAGCATTGACGAGTGGAAGTTGGTCCTGGTCCTATTTCCTGCAGAGTCGTCTTCACATTAATTATATTTTTGTATGCAGACCTCACAGTTTCTGTGATATCTTCGTGACTAGGTTATTGTTTGTTTGTGTACAATGAGCATGTGTTGATCTTATAGAATTACTACTATAAGATCTTAGGATTTTGTTAAATTTCGCTTCTCAATAGTCTTGGTCGGTGACTTTTTTTTTTGACATGAGGTGGGTGACTTTGAGCAACACAGCACAGCATGCAGTAGGTGAAGGTACGACTTTTTTTTTGAAAGCGGTGAAGGTACGACTTGGCACGGGCTAAACGTGACCAGCATCCGGCTAGGTAACCTTAAGTAGAAACGGTTACGTCGTCGGCGACGCCGCGTACAAGTTGGCTGACTGATAAGTGATAATGTATGGATTTTGTTTGATCTTTCAATTCAATCTTTTTTTTTCAGAAAGCACGACGAAAGTTTGAGCTCCGCCGTATAACATTATAAAAAAGATAATTGATTCATTTATATAAGACAAAAAGCTCCAAATCCGTATAAGTATGGCTAAAATCCTAATTTAAACACAACTTTACATCGCTGAGCACAACTACTGGATTTTAGCCGGAGAAAACTAGCATCACACAAGAAAGACACGAATATAACTATGTTGAAATTTCACAGGATCTTGCAACTCGACGAGACAACACAGGACCATGATGACCATTATCACGCATATATGTTATTTCTTTCAAACAAATCACTGAATTTTTAGATTACAAATCTATTTGTTGTTATTTGTTCATATAGTAGGATTACACTTACAATTACAATTTGGGAATTTATAGAATTGAATTGAAATTACATTGGACTATTTTTTTAACCGAAGTCGGAACAGGAAACCCCTACCTATTTTTTATATTTTTTATTCCAAACTAATTAATTCGCTCCCACTAGGTTTGTGGCTGTGTATATATGGCGACTTGATCCATCTTAAGTCTGTGTCGTGAAAATAGTTATTTTGATATTTTTTCCTAAAACTATATATTAATTAAAAAATAATATATGTAGTTTTTTGGAATTAAATAATATATGTAGTTACACATAGAAAAGTTGTGCGCCCCCTCCCGTTAGCTCTAGCTTCGCCTTGGGCTGCTTGGTCTCTGGGTGCTAAGTTATGGGCCCAAAACCTTTCCAATTTTTAGCCCAATGGCCCTTCCTCAGCGCTCAACATTCATATAGGATCACAATCCAAATAATTCAATAGAGCCCAACAGTTCATATGCTAGTTTCTGGCTATGGTTGCTTCCACAATATTTTCTACTTATCCCTGTTGATACACATATGCTACTTGGCGATTGCCATTTGCCAGATGCCCGACTTGGTGCCTAAGCAAACTCTCCTAGCCACGAGTCACCTTGGGGCGTAGCTAATGAGCTTCTCCTTGCTGGAGATGAGATCAGCGATCGCCCGACCAACCCTCGACTTTCTTTATTGGTTTCTGAAATTTTCCATTTTTTTAAAACTACAAACATATGTTCATAACTTTCATATGTAATGATTGTAACTTTTCAGTACATTTTTTTGCAGATAAATTTATCATGACAATTTTTTGTGGACAAGATTCTTAGTAGACAAAATTATTATGCAACTTGTCCAATATAATTCAGCTGGCACAACTTTAGCGTAACAACTTATACATATAAGTTTTTGTTGCTCAACGTCTTTGAAAACTTATAAATAACTTTTATGGCTACTTTTTTCTTGACAAACTTCTTAAACATACAATTTCGATAATGGTATATACAAACAAAATGGGTTGTTTAAATATGAAAATGAGAAAACTAAGTGAGACATAGTTATTGGAAAGTAAATTTTGTAGTTCCCCTAATAATCTCCTATGCAGGGACAGTTGGAGTGTATTATTATTAGTTTGTTCTTATAATTATTGGAAAAAAATAAAATGGGGTTTGCTTGAGTACTATTTTTGCACCAACTCCCCTAATTTTAAGAAAGTTTTATCTTAATATTCTGTCCTTTTTCTTTACTTTGTCTACTCTTTATTTTAAGTAGCTATATATATTGCTACTATTGGAGTTGTAGCAACTGAGAACGGTGATGCATTGTTTGCTTTAAGATTTTGATAAAATTGTACATCTCTAGCAATTAAAATTTGATTCAATTGATGTGTACTGTCAAAGCTATGGCGCAACGAACTGCTACACCATCACCATCAGCACCTATATTATTGAAGCCACCGGCCCACCGCCGGCCGGCATGATAAGATGGGAAAGGGATCGAGCAAGCGCACGTCCACGTCCTTCCTGTCCGGCACCCACCCACGACCACAAGAGAGACACTGCCTAGCTTTCATCACCATGGCCCCGCCCAAGCTGCCGCTTCCCCTCTTCCTCCTCTGCCTCCTCACCTTGACGCCATCCCTCGCCGTCGTCCACGCCGCCGCCGCCGCCGACCACGGCCTGACCCACATCCACCTCTACGTGCACGAGAAGTGAGTGGTTGACAACGTTGTGTGGATTGACGTTCGCCTTGGCTCAAGTATTGCAGGTGTAGAATGCGGCTTGGTTCGCATTGGTGCAGGTGAAGAACAAGTGCGAAAGGTCTTAGCCGAAGCGGCCTCCCAGGAGGGGAGAGACAAGTAGGCTTGGTTTGAGGGACCCGATGACCGATGGGATCAAGTGCGGTTCACATGGTGCAAGAACAAGCAAGGCAACGTGGATGAAGGTGATCAAGCCGGTACTTGGGCGCAGCCGAGTCAAGGAACGAGGCAAGACCGAGTAGGCGGTCCGTGCACCGGAGGCGAAAGGCTTGGCGTGCTCGAAGCTTGGCGTGAAGGCTGGACCAAGTGCGCGGGATTTACTGGTTCACCACAAAACCAGAGGAGGAGGGTTTCTTGGTTTGGGCCACAAAACCAAGTCCGAAGACCGGGCCAAGGGAAAGCGGTCTGACCGGTTTCAGGAAAACGGTCTGACCGGTTCATCAAACCGGTCTGACCGGTTCCGCCTGGGCGTCGGGAAGCTTCGGAGCGGAGGACACGCGGCGTGATCTCGAAGGTTGCGTAGGAGGGAAGCAACTTCAGATGGATGCGTGCCCAGCCGGAAGAAAGGACCTGCAACTTTACAGTTTTGCCCTTGAGGGCGTGTATCTTTCTTTCAAGTTGTAGGGGTAGTTTAGTCTTTTGGAGGTGGCCATATATACTCACCTTGGTGGGAGATGGTAGAAAACTCTTGGAACCCTAGTTCATTTCCTTTGTTTCTCTCTAGGCTAGCCAAGTGCTTCATGTTGTGAGAAAGAGAGAAGGGGACCTCTCCACTTCGATTTTCCTCCACTCTTTCAAGTGGGTAGGATGAAGGGAGGAGGCTAGCCCTCTTGTAAAGATGTTGACCTCGTGATGCAATAGAGAATCTCAAGTTTATTTATCGTGTTCTTGAGCTCCTCCTCATTTTTCTTTTTCGGGTGTTTTTGGGCGAATCTGTATTCGTCGCGTTTGAGGCCGTTTCTTTGGGGGATTTCGTGGGGGATTCACTCTTGGGTCTTCAGTGATCCTTTTCTAGTGATTTGCCCTCCTAATCCTTGGGAAGTTCCTCGAATTTGGTGAATTTCGTTTGAACCCGGGAAAGAGGAAGCCATGTCTTAGATTTGCGATTACTCTTGATTTAGTGCGAGATTTTGGACGATTTCGGAGCCATGACTAGTTGATGATGTATCCTACCTTTCCCCAAAGTTTCGCTTGAATCCGTGGAGCCAATCGTGAGAAATTTGGAGGATAAGATCGTGTTTTTCCGCGGGCAGAATTTCCTGTTTCTGTCTGGGAAAACCGGTCTGACCGGTTTCGAACAGAGATTTGTGATCTTTGATGTTCTAGCCAGAAATCGATCGATTGTTTGGTTGGGGATTTCTTCTGGGATGTTTTGCAGCTTGTTTGTGAGGCTGTTGCTGAGGTTTTGCAGGTCGGAGCAAAACCGATCTGACCGGTTTCAGAAACCGGTCTGACCGCTTTTGGTCTGGGTGCAGCAAGTTTTGATTTCCGCTGTGTGATCGTATTGAAGTGTTTTGGTACTTGCTCCTAGGTTCATAAGCACTTCAGTGGCTTTGTGGGCTTGGCAAGGAAGTGAGTTGGACTCATCGGTAGTGAATTTGGGACATAGGCCGGTTTGCTCTGTTAAGAGAAAATTTTATCGGCTGCCATTCACTCCCCCCTCCCTGGTCGCCTTATCGATCCTTCACCATCACGCTGGTGTTCACCGCCGGCGAGTACGCCGGGAGCACGCTCTCCGTGCAGGGCCCCGTGCTCGGGTTCACCGGAGCCATCGAGCGCGCCGTCGTCGGCGGCACCGGCAGCTTCAGGCTCTTGATGTATTGCATTATTGATGAGTGGTCTACGTCTATCAATATGGTTGGTGAGTAGTCTACGTACTGTACTCATTTTCGTGTGAACGGAGTGGCAAAGAAGGCCTCAATAAGGCATACACAGCCCATGACTCTGAACTCTGAATGCATGGAAAAAATCTCGAGCTCTCGATATATATTAAATATTACATTGAGCGGTCGACACGTACAGATCATCTGAAAGCGTAAATCTAAATAAAGAAAAGGCACAATACTTCGACACGCTTAGCACTTTAGGCGGCTAGAATATTTTGGGGTATAATTGCAATGTGCATGATGAAAAGACTCCATTCAATGCAGAATATGTCTTTGATACGGCAATTTTGCACTTTGACCAAAAGAGTACCACACAAACTCATTTTATTACCCAAAATAATCCATTCAACCGTATAAATAAAATTTTGGCTTAGTTTATTTCCCAGCTGTATCAAGTAGTCCAATGTACTCTTAACAAGATTTGTGTTTTTTTATTTCTTCATGTAAAGTAATTTGACTAATAATTTCATAGGGTGATAAAGGACATTATAGTTTAAGATAAAAATATATAGAGATTTTTCATGGTTATTTTCATATATTAGGTGCATCTAATATTAAATTAATCATATAAACAAAAGGTTGCTTGACAATATTAATAAAAAATTTAACAACATTTTTTTTAATATGCAACTATAATTGTATATCTGCGTTGTTACATGCTGAAAAAAAATTATAATGCAATACACAAAGCACAAATAAGACATTAATAGTTTGAAATCAAGCATTAATACATCACACAAAAATAATTAATTCAAGAACATAGTTAGTAACTTAAACAACTATAGGTATTTGTCTACATAACCAGAACCAATTCTATTATGTAACGTGACTAAGTTATTTTTTCACGTTTCAATATGATATTTCTGATAAGCTTTTGTTTCGTGTTTAATTTAGATATATAGGAAAAAAATGCAAGTGTGTTGAATAGTATCATTTCCTAAAGTTACAAAGTGTTATACTTCTATTTACATTGGCATGTCTCGAGTAGTGTTCCACGCATACATGTATTGTAGAATGAGCTAGTCACTTCAATTTCTATAATATGATGAATTGTCAACTATATTCTAAAATAAAAATATTACTACTTTCACTAATTGCAACTACAAGTTCACTGGTAGAGCTATAGCTTGGCCAACCTGGTCCATGGCCCCCCCTTGCCGAAAGTATTTTACCGCTGATTAGAGGATGCATGACTGATTAATTATTAAGCTTCCGTTAAGTGCTCCAATCTAAGCTGCTCTTTCCATCATGTAGTGATTTATTTTTGCTGATGCCAAAGTAATACAAGTGAGTGAATTTTGTGCAAAAGAGCGGATTGTTTCAGTCTAGATGCAAAATTGAAATTAACCCACAAAACCTGATAACCGATTTCATCCTATTGTCCAATGCAAATGATGAATTGGGGACTAATAGCCTAAAATAAAAAACAACACAAGCATTGGCCTTAGCCAGATTGACAGTGGGGACAAAGCAAATGAAAACCAAGACCCCTAGCACCTTGGCCTAATCTCGGAGTTCATACTGTCTGTATTCAAATAGTGACTAATTGCTCTAGCATTTATGTTCGTGTTGATTTTTACAAGGTAAATTGGCTCCCCCTAAGAGCTGATCCTAGCTCCGCTGTACGAGTTAGTTACATATCCATGACATTTGCAATATTGTCTGTGAAAAGTTTTAACGTAATACATAGAGAAGTTACTATACGCAAAAAAATACATATCACATATCACTTTGCTTTTTTGTTTTGACATTTATATGTCTGTCTATATACATCCCACAAAATATTTAGTAAGATAAATTAATTCGTATATCCAGCAATCTTATTTTAGCAAAGCAACTCAAAGAGTCAATAACACATGGCCAACATGTCATACACTCCATGTATATACGTCTATTGATATGTCTGTTCAACATGCTATGACACATTTATTTCACTTTTTCGACATATGCATAAATTTTCACAAAACATTTTGAATGTTGTCTACTACAGCTACTTTTTAACACTTTTCCTAAATTACCATAAATTCACAAGATTTATGAATTATTTATTGACAAATTTAATCTTCAAATTTTATCTGAACCATGGACATGTCTAACATGTAAATGTCAAAAAAACTGGAAAATTCTTAGGCAAAACACTTAAGAAGACTCGCACAGTTGTTGATTTTAGGTGATTTTGATTTCAGACAACGTTCAATTTGATTTGCTTTCTATATTGATTCTTTTGACCATACTACTTAAGTTAACATTTTTTTGAAGCCATCTGAGCTAATATTTTTCTACAAGCACGTATGATGCACCAATCTAACTAGTTAGACGACACACAAGACTATAGATTATTGATGTTGTCCCTACAAGTGAGGCGACGCCACATATAATATTTTATGGTTCCAAGTCTTGCACCGGCATCGATAGACAACATCCTCATCGATGCCTTTTTTTGTAGTGTTGAGACTAAAAAAACCGGCATGTATGAGGGTTAAACATCGACATGTATATATGGAGGTTTCTGAACTTTTGAGAACTCGTAAATACTTGATGAACTACAAATTGGAACTAACAGATGAGGAGGTTGCATTTGTCACTTTGGGTTACAAAATACTTCTTTTGTTCCAAATTGTAGGTCGTTTTGGCATTTCTAGTTTCATAGTTTTTACTATATACATTGCGTATATCTATACGCATATCAAAATCTATAAACCTAGAAAAGCTAAAATGACCTACAATTTGAAACCTTAAATGAAGTTTGAGCTTAATTTTTCCGCAAGTTAATTAGTGCTCTTATTTTTTATTTTGCTTCCGCGATACTTTGTGCTTCATCTTAGCAATTAGAAAAGGGTCGTGTGGTGTTGTATTTCGGATATAGGCGACAATTCTCGACGAGAAGTACCACACATGCCCATTTAACCAATAATCATGTGAATTTTAATTATTATACGGAACATTTAAATCCTTTATATTCACTTAAGGTTCTACTTACTCCATTTTAAATTATCAGTGCAAAGAAGCAAAAATATAAATTATGCTTGTCTCACATTTAATGACAAAACAATTCACAACAAAGTATATGATACCAACTACAACGTTTTATATCTTGAAAATATTTTTTTAAAATGGAGGTAGTACTATACTTTACTTTTCCCTTTTTATATAAACTTTGTTTCAAAACTGCCTGCCCGTGCGCTGCACAAGCTGATGGTTAATGGACCGGACGTAGTGTACTAGTGTACAGTTGGCCAGAGCCGCTGCTCCATCGTCCCAGAAATTCGATCGCTCTCATTTTTTTTCCTAGAAAAAAAAAGAATTAAGAGAAACTAGGATGTTATGGAGGAATTGAAGTAAACTCCATGTTCCAGCTCAGTTCTACGCTGTCCGGGTCCTCTTAATTCAAAGTCATCACAATAACATCAGTGTTGGATACTTGGATGCAGAGATAGGAAGTACGGAGTACTATACTGACTCTGTAATTGTGTAAGATTCGAGTCCATGGTTTAGTCGGTTTGGAGCCTTCTTCTACGTACAGAGTCAGGTCAGGTTCGGGTTGATACAAAAAGTGTCACGCGTATGACAAAACAGGCGCAGGTATCAGAATTCAGGAGCATCAGATGAGCATATTTGCTGATGTGGCATAGAATTTAATGCCTATAAAACTTCCCCATGAAATTAACCTCACTTATACTGCCCCACTTATACTGGCCTTACTGACGCGTTTTTAGACCATATCCTTTCCTCCGCTGCAATGAAAAAAGTATGGGTATATTGTACTTACACATACTCCCTCCGTCCGTAAATAACTGTCTTTCTCACTTCCCGAGAAATAACTTTGATTAATTTTATATTAAAATATATTAATATTTATGGTGCATAATTAGTATCATTGGATAGATCTTTTGATCTAGTTTTTTAAGAAATTTATTTAGAGACTAAAATATTGCACGTATTTTCTACGAATCGAATCTAAATCGTGGCACGAAAATCAACAGCGACACAAAATAAGGGACGGAGGGAGTAGTTTTTTTTTTTGCGAGTAGGAGGGAGTAGTTTTTTGTGTACACAATTTTAAAACGAAGTTGCTAAAATATATTGTGTATTCCATTTTTATATAAATTTTGTTCAAAACAACTAGCTTGTGCTCTACATGCAAAGATTGATGGATATTGTTCCTTGTAATGGCCAATTAATTTAGATCGCCAGGATAAAGGGAAGTTTATTTTATCTAGAAAAAATGAAATAGGTCCTGACTTCTCCATCCATAAATGAATTTATTTATTCAATTTTACTATGAGGTAGACTCAATCGGTGGACGTCCAAAAACAACCGACAGCCATGACAAAAGGTACTTTTACTATAGGGTAGACTGCATAGCCCACATAGAAAAACACCGGACAGCTATTTAAAAAGTTACTTTTACTATAAAATTACTTTTATTATAAAATTACGTCTGAGTCAGAGTCAGGCCAGTATCCGTGTTGAGTTTCCGCAATTGTACGTGTTGGATTCGAGTCCGTGATTTAGTCGGATTGGAACTAACCTTCTTCTACTTAGTCAGGTTCGGGTCGTTACAAAAAGTGTCAGGCGTTTGACAAAACAGGCGCAGGTATCAGAATTCAGGAGGATCAGATCGAATAATCCTGCGAAGTGCGAAGGAACAAAACAAACAAGCTCGCCGCCATGGCTTCGTCGTCTTCTTCCTTCGAGAAGGCCAAGGAGGCCATGGCGATGGCCACATCCGTGGCGGCGTCCATGATGCTGGTGCGCAGCATCGCCAGCGACCTTCTCCCCCAGGAGGCCCGCGACCTGCTGTCCTCCTGCTTCTCCGGCCTCCGCTCCCGCCTGTCGTGGCGCTACGCCATCACCATCGAGCAGAGCGACGGGTGGTACACGAACCGCGTCTTCTCCGCCGCCCGGACGTACCTCGCCACGCGGCTCGACACCGCCGGCGTGCGCCGCCTCCGCATCACCGGCGGCGTGGACGACGACTTCGACGACGACAAGCTCGTGCTGGGCATGGAGGAAGGCGAGGACCTGGTCGAGACGTTCGAGGGCGCCGAGTTCACCTGGTGCCTCTACGCCCACGAGGTCCCCGCCGGCGCCGGCGACCACCCCGCCGCCAAGCACGCCGGCGGCCGCGTGCGGAAGCTCTACTTCGAGCTCAGCTTCCACAAGAAGCACAAGGAGAAAGCCCTGAAGGCGTACGTCCCCTACGTCGTCGCCACCGCCAAGGCCATCAGAGACCAGGAGAGACCTCTCGTCATATTCATGAACGACGGCTCCGACTGGTCTCCCATGGACCTGCACCACCCTTCGACGTTCGACACGCTCGCCATGGATCACGAGCTCAAGAAATCCGTCATCGATGACCTCGACAAGTTCATAAAGAGGAAGGAGTACTACAAGAAGATCGGCAAGGCGTGGAAGAGGGGCTACCTGCTGTACGGCCCACCCGGCACCGGCAAGTCCAGCCTCATCGCCGCCATGGCTAACCACCTTAGGTTTGACATATATGACCTCGAGCTCACCGGCGTCGAGAGCAACTCGCAGCTCAGGAAGCTCCTGATTGAGATGTGCAACAAGTCCATACTCGTCATCGAGGACATCGACTGCACGATCCAGCTCAAGAAGAGGAAGACGAAGAAAGGCAATAACAACGACGAGAAACCATCTCGTAATAAGCCATCCAATTCTAAGAAGAGCGATGACAGGGTGACGTTGTCTGGGCTTCTGAATTTTGTGGATGGGTTATGGTCCACGGCCGGGGAGGAGAGGATCATCGTCTTCACGACCAACTACAAGGAGCGTCTCGACCCGGCGCTGCTGCGGCCCGGCAGGATGGACGTGCACATCCACATGGGATACTGCACTAAAGAGGCTTTCAGGATTCTTGTCAACAACTACCACTCCATCGAAGATCATGTCACCTATCCGGAGATCGACGAGCTGATGGCGGAGGTGCCAGTGACACCTGCGCAGGTCGCCGAGACCTTGATGAGGAGTGAAGACCCAGATATTGCACTTCGTGATCTGGTCGAGCTTTTAAAGTCAAAGAGGGATAACGGAAATAACCAGGACAAGGAGGAGGAGGAGGCCGATGATAGCGATGAGGATCAGAGTAGTGAGGATGACGACGATGATGAAGAGACTGATGGTAACTAGATCTAAAATATTTTTGAATACTTTACTGATGCTGCCTGTCATGATATTAGTATCAAAAATTGATTGTTGAACTGGGAAGCTGAAAATGTCCAGCGTCCAACGAAATATTTCTGATGTTTTAGGACATGTATTTCATTCCCAGTATGTTAAAGAAAGTTACTGATTGGCACAAATAATAGCCAGATCGGCTACAGATTGAAAACTTACAAATCCTTAAATTTATGGGCAAAATTCGAAAACCAAAACTCGTTGCATTGTGGAAAAAAAGAGTAGCAGCGCGCTATTGTGAACGTGTATACGACATATATTCGCATGTACACGGCACAGCTTTCAATTGACCAGAAAAGACATTAGTCGGCTCACAACAAAAAAGTGATGAAGCTTCCGTCAGTTGAGTGTATTGCGTGAAATACACCTAATACTTAAGTATAGATGGCCAAATGGGCCGGGCTAAACGGGCGGAGGCCCTACCTGTTTTGGCCCGGCCCAAGAACGGCCTGGCACGAAACAGCAGTGGGCTGGGCCGGCACGGCCTGATGATGCAGGCCGGACCTAGGCCGGAAGGTCGGCCTATCGGGCGGCACGGCCCGGCCTGTATAAGGGAGCGGCCCTTCATCTTAATACAATGATACGTTGCACGTGTATTTGAGAAAAAAATTATTTTTTAACTTTGAATATATTAATAGAATCACTAATGATCCTACTAATCCACTATGATTTTGTTAAGGTATGTAGTAGCTTGCCCCCGGTCTGGCTTCACTGTTCTAGGGAAAATAACTAGAAATAATATAGTATATGTATATGGGATAACAAATATTTATCCGTACGTGTAGGACTAAGGATGAAAATGGTACAGATATTTTCCCGACCGACCGAAGGAGCTCGGATAGTGATTCAGATGTATTTTTCGGATATCCTAATGTTTTTTCGGATATCGGATACGGATATGGATATTATTTTAGATATCGGATTCGAATATAGGAAGGCCATTATCCGTCGGATATCGGATATCCGGTCGGATAATTCGGATAGTGCAGCCGGATATTGGATTCGGATAGTTGTATATTAATAGAAATCAGATTTAATCCCTAAAATCGATAACTAATTCATATTAAATCAGAAAAATATGAAATTAGCACCAAAATTTTTCTAAAAATATAATATATCTATTGGTGTTCCATTTGGAGTTATTTGAATTTTTTTTATATTATTTTAATAAAATCATATAATGTTGTGAGTTGTGTTTTTCCAAAGCATTTTCTATCTAATCTAATATTTAGATACACATTTTTTTAGTTAAATATCCTTTAAATAGTTGAGAATAGATTATTTGTTGATTTGTATCTGCCACTTGGTGTTTCATTCAATTACCAAATATTTGTTGTATAGTGCTTTATTTATATCATATATACGGTAGCATGTCATATATGTTCGTGACAACAAAATAAAGACAAGAAAAAATAATAGGAGTACACGGGACACATGCACACATATGCGAGAACATATATTTTATTAATCTTGATCTTTTACAAAATTATAAAATATATGCTCACGATGGCTTGTCTTCGTCTGTCTTCTGCGTCGATGCTTTCAGAGACATCTGAGTTTGAGATTCGTAGTTCGCCGATTCGAGGCCTGTTGGGCGCAAAGCAAGTCTGCGGAAAACCTCCGATTAAGCTGCGCTTTAATGGTCACAATCGAGTATTCATCTGCTCGTTGTCCATAGCATTATTGAGCGTAGAATGGATATGGGTGGCTTTGTATCGCCGAGACCCGATCACGATGGCACCACTGCCACGTCGGTGGTAAACGAAAAAGTAAGTATTGATGAGGGGTGACTTTCACCTTGTTGGTGCCTAGTCAAATAGCCTGAATTCATCACATGTGGACATACGTGTATCGCCTTTGCCTCATCAGTGCCCGGCAACGTAGTGTCCAATCCCGTTATCTGGGACGAGTCGGTGGAGTAGTGATCGTGTCTCATCGGCATTTAGCCAAATTGAAGTCTAGCATCATCGGTACTAGACGTATGAAGTTGATAGAATTATACAAATGCATCATCAATATTATCTTGTCAACAGATTTTTTAGGATACTCACCAAAATTTCTTTCCATTGTAGCCTGTTTTTTAGCAGTCATTTTTTAATAAAACTACATCAGTAAGAGGGATATTTAAGCAGTCATTATCCTAAAATGATCATAAAAGGTTAGTTTGCCAAATTTAGAAGGATAAGGTCTGGATTTCTATCTGATCTATGAGACATGATGCCCAATATGATGTCTCTCATAATGTATGGTTAATTAACTGTTTAATTGTGATGCCCAATTTGATGTTTCTGATCATGCCCAATGTGATGCCCATTGCTCGAGAAAAATCTTCATAGATAATGAGAATAATCATTAAGAATACCCAAATTGAAAGTCCGAGACATCTACAATTGGCGCGAGTCGCAGCTAAAGGTTTGCAGCGACCGCCAACCGCTCAGCTTGGGCTGCGCATGGCAGGGTAGCGTCGTCGTGGTGTAGATGCTATTTTGTTTTTGAGACACCCTAATATAATATTCGTTAGGTGAACTCTTATATTACAACGTTTCCTGTTGCCTCTTTTGATTTTCCTTTTTTTTCTTATTAGGGTTGTTTCCAGGCAAGCACGTTACATGTAGGGATACACGGCAAGAAGAGTGTTTTACCATCTTTCATGTTCGTATTTTTCTCATTGGTGTAAGAGGTACGGTGTGATATATGATCTATCTGTGGTGGCGTTAGAGCACAAGGTTTCTTGGTTACTAAAGAGAAAATGCAATGATTGCAACCTAAGCAGTTTACAATGTTTCAAACTGGTTCATAAGCTTCTTACTTACTAGGTTTTTCTAAGACACATGCTGCAATCTCCACTATAATGTAAATAATAATAAATACTGAATATTAAATTATAATATCATATCATTATAATGTTTTGGTTGACCATAGGATGCTTGGCTGCTTCAAATCATACAGTGGTCATGTTTTATTTACAATATATCCCTAAATATTTTATTAAAATAAAATAATACCTATAAGTTTACTTGGCCATCAACACTCAAAGTTTTCGATTATTAAAGTTTGTACCAGTGCAAGCCGGTGGCGCATAATACCTTTAGACAATTCTACATCGTGGATTAAGTTTGTATTTTTTAAATATAATTTTCTTTTATACAAGGCACGTGCATGCTACTAGTAACAAAGAAAAGAAGAAGCGATTAGACTTTTCCATCATGTACGGGCTAAAAAACTAAGGGCTTGTTCGGTAGCAGAGGATCCAATCCAAAAGGTGATTTAATCCACACCAGGATCGGGTGGATCCATCTGCTGCAACTCGATCCCCGTACAGTTTTTATTCCCGTCAATTCCGGGCAGCGCTAGTTCATTTTCTTCGTTCGGTTAGTTCGCTCAATCCCTGTGCGGTTAACCATGCCAGCGAGAGCATGTATTGCGGAACATAAGTACCAGGGCATCTGCTTTGGAGAATTCTGTCTTGTTTAATCAAAGATGGTTCTCTCGACAGTATTACGAAACAGCAGCAAAATGTTCTTATTTTTTTAACACATTCATGCCATTGTATTAATTAAGATAGGAAAGAAGAAGATAGAAACAACATCAAAACACAGCACACTGTATATCTAATTCTCTCTTCCTACTGCAGACAGCCAAGTAGCAAGAGCAAGCAAAAAACTACTCTTCGGAAGTGCGAACAGATCTTCATGTCTAATGAACACTTGGTTCCGAGCAGTTACATAATTTGGAATTGTAACCATCTAAGTACATGATTCAGTGTTAGAACAGATCAGAACCAATCGTGATAGCAAAATTCGCTGAATTCTGCCATGAAGCATCATCATGATTCAGAGCGGCAAGTGCGGAACCAATTCGAATCACAAGTCATAGGAAGAATTCTCTGAATTCCGGCATCACATCATCATGAACCACATTGGCAGAACATGATATGATGATGAATATATGAAGCCCCAACAGAAGAAGTATCAAGAGGACAGATAAATAGACATATCTGTAACATATTTCCAAACAGCCAGAGTCTCTTACCACTACTCCAAACTGAAAGCTGCACATAAATGAACTATACAAAGTGAGTTCAGATGGAAGTCATCTAGACAATAAAACTGAAGGTAACTTGACAAGGATCAGAGCAATATATTAACAAGAAACGAGGTAACAGTCTTGGTCTGGAGATAAAATGAGCTAGGAAATAAGTAGTACAACATGAAGCACTATATGACAGCAAGTATTGACAGCAGCTATTGCTTAGACAACAGACTTGACAATCTGACATAAGTACCTTCTTACCAAAATTGCATAAGTATCCCTCTGACCAAAATTGCAGCAGGATAACTATCTCTGCTAGACATAAGTACCTTCTATGCAGCATGTTTATACTAGAAAATTATGTCACCGGCAACGTTTTTGAAGGCATTAAGCATCACATTCCAGGAAAAAGGAATATAGAACCAAAACAATATTGAATATAGAACCAAAACAATATTGTATGCAATTATCTGGAAATGGTACCTGCACTTTGTTGGGGGTTGATGCCAACTCCATCTGCAAAGGAGAAAACGGAGATAAGGTAACGAGGAACTGACAGGAACAATCCAAAATACAGAACCAAATAGAAAATAGTGTTTGTCTTTCCTAAGAAAAACTTTTCTTGCATAAACTTAGCGATTGTGCTGCCCCCCTTTTCCATGGATCAATTTTCTTGGCAGAATGCTACGTGTTGTCATACTCATGTAATTCAACTCAGCCTAGTGTTTGAAGTGGAATATGAACTAAATTTCCCTCCCAGAGTCCCAATCAATCTGGACTATACAGACCAGCTAAGTTTAATAGCTAATAAAGCTGAACAGGGCTCAACACACTATACCAATAGACTACATGCCTACTCATAACACCTACGAGCTGCACTGCAACCAATAGAGAGCAGTGGAACTCTGCATCATCAACGCGTCCGAGCTCCACTGCTTTGCAGCAGCATGGCACCGACAAAGTCATGCATGTACTGCTGCATACTCTAAGCACTTCGTATCAAGAAAGCTTCTAAACAAAGAATTCAGTCACTAATAACGACTCAAGAAATGCATCCTGAAACCAACCGAGAAAGCTCAGGAGCTCTAGCTGCAGTACATTAAGCAAATTGAGATGCATTCTATTGAGTCAGGTAGGATTCAGAGAGAGAAAAGAACAGCTAAAGGAGACATTTATCTTTGTGCTAGTATGTTGGCTTCTGCTTATTTCATGGCTTATGGTGCATTGCACTGCACAACCAGCCGCTCGGCTTCTGGTACTGCACTTGCTGCTGGCTGCTGCCTTGCTGTATGGAACACTAAACGTGGGTAAATAAAAAAACTAAGTACATGGTTTTGATGTACACGACGAGACGAATCTTTTGAGCCTGGTTTTGATGGAACACTAAACGTGGGTAAATAAAAAAACTAAGTAGGACAAGGATTACCACAAATAAACAAAAAGTGCTACAGTACGCTACAGTGTCCGATGTGACATTTTCACCCCTCTTTTTTACCTCTTTCAGGGAACTAAACACCCCCATGTTGGCTTCTGCTTATTTCATGGCTTATGGTGCAGTGCACTGCACAACCAGCCGCTCGGCTTCTGGTACTGCACTTGCTGCTGATGCAGTGATGCTGCCTTGCTGTATATATTTTCAGTGAATGTTGTAATCAAGCAGAGTTAATGACAGTAATCAAGCAGAACAGATTGAAACCAACAATTTACATCAAAGGTTCAAGGCAATCCACTGTTTATTCGGTCCAGTGCGGCCACCAGTTCCGTTGGGATCTAGCCAAGAACGGCGACGACCAAGAGAAGAGGACATGGGAAGGATGAGCGGGACGTTACCAGGGAGAAGAGATGGAGGCGGGGAACATCGGGTGGAGGAAGATCCAGTCGCCGCGCCGCCGCCGCTGGAAGATCCTGTCGCCGTCGTCGCCGCGCCGCCGCCGCCGCCGCCGCCCAGTCGTCGCGCCCCCGCCGCCTCTCTCACGCGACTGCGAGACGCGGATCTCTTCCTGGAGGTCGACGACACGGCTCCGACCCGAGCTCTTGGAAGGGCGGAAGGGCCAGTTCCCGGGCCATCTTCATTCCGGCCTAGCCAAACCGAACGGCCATTCCAGGCCCGGCCCGGCTTCGAACCAGGCCGAACCTAACCAGCCGGAATGGGCCACATTCCAGGCCATTCCGGTGCCAAACCGAACGAGGCCTAAAGAAGTTGCTCATGGTAAGAAAGAGCCCAATGGAATCCACCTCAAAGGCCCGCACAATGAGGCGGCAGGCTCTAACTAAACGCAACAAGCGCAGGATTTGTGTGTTTGGGCTGCCACGACGGGATATTTGGAATTTGGGCTGGCGAGTAAGTAGGCCTGGCCCGTCGTTGGGGTGGTAGTGGACAAGCAAATGGGGCAGGCCGAAAACTGGTGTCCTAAAGATGAATTCCTTCAATTGTAAAACAAATTCTGGTGGATGGGGACTGATAATTGGTGACGAGGATGCAGCAATGATCCATCCATGCTGGAGCAGGTGCTGAACCGTTTGTGCAGAACGCTCTTCATGCAGAGTTCATCAGCTGTGTGGAAGGTGCTTGAGCAGAAGGCCAGCATCTAGGTTGGGAATATCTCGACTTATTCTGGAGACTGATTCAACTCAAGTGAAATTAAAGGTGCTTGAGCAGCAGGTCAGCAGCCCATTCTAATACTTGTAAATAAAATTGAACTAGTAACATGTGGATCAGTTCCAACATAACCATAATTACCTCTAGGATCAGTTCCAACCCTCTGGCTCAGTGTTGGTTTCCACGTCATCCTATATTCTATATCTATATTTATATCTATATCTACATCTACATCTACATCTAAATTCTTATTTTAATAATAAAGAGACAAATATCTGTGATCTCTAAATTTTCGTCCAACTAAGACATTAACTCGGCTGTCGTTTACAATTTTTTTTTCTGTTTACAAGACTAAAAGGGAATGAAGGAGAATTCGTTAATCAAACATTTAGAACATAAATCATTAATAACTTTTACGTCGTTTAGAAATATGAAAATATATCATTAGATTTGTCTTAAAAATTACATCTTTCATAAAAATATGCATATTTCAATAAATATTTTTATAGAAAAGAGAAGTGAAAGTTATGCTTTGAAGATCGTGTCGTCCTAAGGGCAGCTACAGTGTCTCGACCAATTTTGCTATGCAAAATCAGTAGCGTGTCAGAAAGGTCGATGTTCACAGTGTGTGCATCGATATGTGGGACCTACCATCCGACAATTGGATATTTAAGGGTGTGTTTGGTTGGGAGCCAGCTAGAATGGAGCCGTTCCATCCTTTGTTTGCTTCACGATCCTTGAAGCGAATATTCCCATGAGATGTGGAACGGACTGGCTCCACGAAAACGAGCGGACTAGTTGGCTCCAATACAACGCCGTCTCTTCCCGTCTCACGCCCAGCGCCGAGCGGAGCCGAGGGCGGCGGGTGGAGCGCGCCGGCCGGCGGGTGGAGCG
>OAMR01000586.1:795421-808882 GCA_900205405.1 Echinochloa crus-galli | reverse complement strand
CGGCTGGTTGAGATGGCGGGACGGCGCGGCGGCACGGGCGTCGGCGGCAGCGAGGCGGAGCGAGAGCGGGACGAGGAGCGGAGCCAAGGGCGGAGCGCGCCGGGCGGAGCCGCGGCGGCAGGGCCAGAAGCTCGGCGGCGAGCAGATGCGGGAGGTGAGGGGAGGAAGAAGGGTGGATGACAAGTGAGGCCTACAAAATATGGTTTAACGGAAGAGGAGCCGATTGGTGCACATCGCTCTAACTAAACACAAAATTAGAACTATTCCATCCTTCCAACCAAATATAAAGATGGAGCTGTTCTATCCTTCCAATATAGAATAGAACCGTTCCATCCTACCTCGCTCTGCAACCAAACGCACCGTAGAGTACCATCTCTTTGTACACGCGTCAGCTTAAGTGCTCGCTCGTGAAGCTGCCTCTTGACTTGTCTCCGTTCTGCCGCACGGCCATTACTTTTTTATTCAGCTCAGTTCGATCCATCTGCAGCATCCGATTTTTATTCTGACACCCAAACTTCGATCCCCACTATGTGTTCTGTTCGATTCTTTGGACGCAAAGGTCGATTTAGATATACACTGGAGCTGGCCTAAAGCCCATCTATTTGTGAGTATATTCACCTACAATCCTCCGCGCATGGACTATTAATTCTACTTAGGAATTAATTAAAAACTTGGATTATTATTCTCCCAGTGTTTGCCACCACCAAAGGACAACCAGCTGTAGTACGTCCTCGTGAATAGCACCACAGAGTTGGACTATACTCCGTACTTCCCAGTCCTCGTCTTATTACTATACTATAAGATTGCAAACTCAATGTACTACCTAGCGACTGCTCTTACTAATGTTGTGTCGTAGATAGACTAGCTTGAGGGTCAAAATAAATATGTATTTTCCTGTGCAGATATTTGTTGATGAACAAAAGGAAGGCATGTCAAGAAAAAATACGCCGTTACCCTCTAGACACCAGATATTTGTCGAAGACACCAGATACGCCGTTACCCTCTAGATTAGTCATACTAATCGTGGGAGGGCCTCAGTAGATGGCTCATCTGTCTCCCGGCCGCTCAGCGTCCTCTCGTCATCGGTTTGTGACGCAGATGAAGTAACACCGGCATGCGGACCGACGCGCGACCCGAGAGGGAGGCAGTGAGGCACTCGCGGAACCTTCTATATTTCCTCGCAAGCATCCACTCCTTCAATTCATTCCCCTTCCCTTCGGTCAGTCTTGCTCTGTCTCTTCCTTCTCATCCTCTCTTCTCTTCTGACGTCGCCGCCTCCTGCTCGACGTTCGACTCGGTGGCCGGTGGGTAGTCACAATGCTGAGAAATGGGGGAGCCGCCACCGCCGGCGAAGGTGTACTATGAGGGATGCCCCGGCTGCGCCATGGACAGGAAGGAGACCCACAAGGGTCACTACCAGAATACCCCCTGTAGATACGTTTTTTTCTAGAGATAGACACACTTTTTGACGTCTCTATTGCACTATAGATATGTTTTTATAAAGCGTGTTAGGAGCGTCTTCGTATGCACCGTGTTAGACTTTGTAGAGATGATTTATCTAAATATATCTAGAAAAGAAAACGACGTCTTATAGACACATTAAATGCATGTGTACACACATTCGTACATTTTTTAAGATACACATATAAAATATGTCTATTGGTATAGTTACATACTAGTAACACTTTATATTGCGTGTCAAGGAATTAGACACAATCTCATAGATGCATTTATATTACATGTTTACCAATATAGTGACATATTGTTGCGTATCAAACAGCATAGAGATGAATTAAAAAAAAATATATGTAACAAATAAATCCTAACTTCGAAACTAGTTCACTGCTTCCACTTCCTTCTTGTTGGCTTGATTTCAACTTGTAGCTTTCTTCACCTACAAATGGGGCATGGTTTACATGAGTAACAAACTTCAAGATATTATGGAAGATACTGTTTGACAAAAAAAACTTACATGTGAACGGGGCCAGGCAACAACATAGCCAACAGCATCAGCTAGTGTTTTAACCTCATAAAATGGTCTAGGCAACTCCTCATCTCCCTTATTTCCACCAGCAATATTTTCAAGCCCATCAACATAAACCCCAACATATTCCCTTCCAAGCTGGCATTCTCCAATTTCTCGGTTGCTATCAGTAGCCACTAATTTTCCTTTGGCCACAACTCTACCTTTGTTTCTCAGTGAAAGAAGATCGACTCGCATTTGGCGCTAACATTTTACAGAACATGAAGTCAAGATCTTTGAAAGTGTAACTAATATAATGTGAAAAGAACATAAGGCAAATAGCGGCGTACCGATTCTGGCACAGCGTCGCGAGAGGCTTTAACTCTTCGAGATCTCTATAGTATATATAATTGAAACAATCAGAACACATTATTCAAGCAAGTTCAAATCAACAGTAATATGTATATGAAATAATATACCAAAGACAGCTTAGTCATACCATGTTGGCAAGTATGGGATCTCTTGTCAGATTAGTGCCTGCATCACCCTTATCAGAAGGAGTTGAACTCTGAATGTATGCCTCCTGCAGACATATGTTAGATCAGTTCTGCTTAGAGTTAAGAAAAGGAATTCAGAGTGCTGAATGGAAATTCTTTCAAAAATATATTTGTTTGTGTGCAGGTTTGCCATGACTTCAATTAGCTTCTAGTGCATACCAAAACAACTTAAATGACTTATTGGTTGTACTGTACTAAGCAGCCATAAGAGGAGGCTACTTTTAACATACATACTGATCTCAGTTTTGGTGTGGCCACATTTAAATGAAATGGAGGAGAAAATAGACGAGATATATAGCTATATGTTCTTCCTTAATGAGAAACAATTCATTCTGATATCTTAAAAACATAAATCGAACTGAATTAGTGCATGTTATAGGAGCCTGAGGCTATCCGTGTAAGCTACTCAATCACTATGCTCTGAATTAAAAAGGATACCTTTGCAATTGTTTGCTCATTTGGTAAAGATGTATGATCTTTAATGCTTCTACTATTTTTCTGGACAGGTGCTTGCTGAACTCTCTCCTAAACCATATAACACAGGACACTAGTAAGAGCTTAAATATGTTTGTGCTAGCTTAGGATATAATGAAAGAATATGTAGTCTATTACCTGTCCATGGTTTGATGGAGAGTCCGGATTAGCAAATGCATGTTCATGGTAGTTATCATCAGTAGGATTGTTACCGTAATTGCCATGGATGTCATCATCACTACACTCCTGCTCAGAATAATCCCCTTCTCTATCCGGAAGATCGTCCTACCAGAGAAATCAAGCAAAGACATCATTGAATAAAAGAGTAAATATTGTGTGCAAAAGAGAGAGAGGCATGGTTCAAAGCAAGATTACTTCATCATATAGAGCTGCTTCCATTTCGTCTATCAAATCCTCTTCTGGAAACTTTTTTGACATAAAAGAAAGCCACTGCTTCATTATACCAGTCATACGTTGCATCTTGTTTTCCATTGCATTCACTTTTTGTTGACGCCTTTTTTCTTCCTCAGTTTGAGGAACAAAAGTTACACCTCGAGAAACTTGTTTGTCACTCCAGTACTTATCATCATAGTACCCACGTGCATTTAACTCCTTTCCAACTATTCCATTAAACACCTCATTAAAATCTGTTTCTGAAAGCTGACCATTTTTGTTCTCTCTCCTTTTTTGTAATTCCACATAAGATGCATCCTATTGAAATAAGTATATTGAAATATTACATAACTGTAAACTGAAAATTCAGATTAAAAAATCATTGGAGGCAAGAAATGTACCATTAATGTTTCTATTTTGTGGGTAGTGTATCTACCATTCTTTTTCTTATGAGCTGTCTCCCATAATTCTAGCCTATGAAGCTTTCTTTTCTCCTTTTTTTCCTGCATAACAGAGTAATTTGAGGATCATTTAAAATCTGTTTGTCAATTTATACAAATAGCAGCCAAGGAGCTCATGGTGTAGTGGCAAAGGCCACTAGCTAGAAGGCTCTCACCCAGGGTTCAAATCTTGGGTGAGGCATATTAAACTTCAGGGGTCTCTCTTGGGGTGTTTTCTTTCAAAAAAAAATTTATACAAATAGCAATGGGTAAGTATTTATTCAAGGTCCAAGTTCCTTAATCTTCGAAGTCCTCTTGTCATGATTTCTTATGCATAGACATGCAAAAAATAAAAGATCATTCTATTTTCTAAAAAAATAAAGCCTAATCATAATTTCTTATTTCCTAGATTTACAGGTCAAGACCATATAATATGGGTTCAAAAGAAACTAGCTCTGCAAATGAAACAAACTACACTGTATTTTCAGTTAATTGAAACATCTGCTAAGAACAAAAAAAAATCTGAGAAGGAACAGTAGAGCCGATTCAGATAGACTAGTAAATGCGTACTAACTTAAAACATATAAAGCAACAAGTAATGATTGATTTTCTTTCAAAGAAAGCGGCAATACATAGATATAATTTGTAATTTTCTACTTTTAAACTTAACCACAAAGTGACACGCATGCCTGAAATATTTCAGCAAACTGCAGAGCCATAGAAATTTCATAGATCGTGATTTCTTATACTAAATTCAGTGCTTAAGCACTCCACAGAAATACTGACATTATATAAAGCCATCTAGTACACTTCACTTGCTAGATTCAGTCCAAATGGCCCAAAACCACTAGATAGGAACAGCCCACGATGATGGAAAACTTGAACGTCGCAGCGCTCGCAAAGAAAAACCATACGGCAAGATTAGCCCTAATTACCATGCCTAATCAAGAGGTTTGTAACACAGGAGACAAGAATACGCAGGGTACAAGAACAAAAATTAGATCTAATTACCTAACGTGGATCACAAATTCACAGTCTGAAATCTTCCCGTGTCTCCACGGCTTCCTCCTAATCTACCGACGGAAGAGACTGCGCAGCGCCGCGGTGGCTTGTTCAGAGTCCGGGTGTGATTATGGCAACTGGGAATTGATCCAGATATGGGGCGGTGGCTTGATCGGAGTCGGGGTGCTCGACAGATAGAATAGATGAGACGGGGGATCAGATGGGACGTCGGGTGGTTAATGAAGATTGAGGTAGTGGCGGCATTTTTATCGCTATAAGGCCTGCTGGTGCGCCGAGATTTGGCGGCAAACTGAATTGTGGACCACAAAAACTTGGCGGCAAGTAAAATGAACCAATGGCCATGCGAAAATAATTTAGCAGTAGGCGCTAAACCAAAAAAAATCTTGGCTCCGAACGGCACATTACCATTTATTTTATTATGTCTGGAATTCATTTATTTGTAGTATGTTACTTTTTAGTCCGAGGCTTCGAGCAAGCATATATTATGTTGAAAATTTTACATGTTTGAAGCACAATAAAATTCGTATTTCGCTAGCAAGCGCAAAATTCATATTCTAATTATTTTTTATTAATCCGTGCATGGTTAGACCATTTGTGTTGTATGGCATATGTGACGGGTGCCCGTATCATGGCCGGGTACCCTAAGGGAAAGGGAAGAATCAAGGGCTAAAGCGGCCTGGCTGTAAGCCAGCCGCACAGCGACATGCCACGTGGCGCACTTCCGGCCGGTCGTGCAACGATTGGTCGAGGGCCACGTGGTACGACCACACCACCTGAGCCACCGACCGGTCCTAAGCCATGTGGCGTGCCTGCGACTAGCCGAGCGACCGACCGGTCCTGAGTCACATGGCGTGCCCTCGACTAACCAGGCAACCGACCAATCCCAAGGCACATGGCGTGGCCCCGAACAACTAGGTGACCGACTGCGCCACCTGCCTCCGCGTCTGGAGCAGGGGTCGCTGGGCAAGTGCTAGGCCCCACCCTGTGGAGGTGCTTGCTCCCAAAGACAGTAATGGGATGCGCACGACCACGCGAACCACATCAAGGTCGCGGCATGGGCCAAACCCCCAAATGGACCCACGGGCCGTGCAGGGCTGGCAATAGGTCCCGTCACTCCACGACTAGAGAAAGCCACGTAGCGCTCCCCCCGACCTTACAGCTGGGGTCGAGGGAGGGGCCCGACGCATCGCGAGCCTGACAGAGGCCGCACATGGTACAACGACCACAAGAACGATTGGACAGACCCCATCCGCGACTGAGGGATGGTGCGGCGAGCGTTTTGCCATACATCTAGACATGTAAACTATGTTTAAATACATAGTAAAAACTATGTAACCCAAAAACTATGGGACGAGGAGAGTATATAACATTTACAGTAGCGAAAGGCTAGAAAAATGGAACAAAGATGATAAACAAAAAAGGGCAAATAAAAAATACTATTGCCAAAGATTCGAACCGTGAGCTCAAAGCTCCATACCAGCCACCAAACCATTGTGTTAGCAAACAACTTTTGCTATATTGCCAATTTATACACTATTTGTTTAAGTTTATATCTTCAAAAAATCCACGTCTTCTATCCAGACTAACCTTTCCCCTCCCGACTTCCAGCCGTTCCCCTCCCTTCCCCTTTCATTTGGGACACCATTTTCATCGGTCCCTACCATTACCTTTCCTCCTTCTAATTCCAATAAATTCGATACTCTAAAATTGCCTGGAACTTGTCTGATCTGTCCATTTGGCCCTGCATAAGTGAAATTGTCAGATTTTGACATTGCATTTGGATATGAAAAAAAAGAAACTTACATATTATCTTTATTGGACTTTGAGGTTGGTTTGGCATCTGAGCTAATAAACCATCAATATCAGGAGGGGACTGTGGATTCTCGTTGTTCTCATTGCCCTCAAAAGTTTGAAACCCCTCCCCCTGAACATGTTCTGCATCCTCTTGTACTTCAAGGTCCAAGTTCCTTAATCTTCGAAGTCCTCTTGTCATGATTTCTTATGCATAGACATGCAAAAAATAAAAGATCATTCTATTTTCTAAAAAAATAAAGCCTAATCATAATTTCTTATTTCCTAGATTTACAGGTCAAGACCATATAATATGGGTTCAAAAGAAACTAGCTCTGCAAATGAAACAAACTACACTGTATTTTTCAGTTAATTTAAACATCTGCTAAGAACAAAAAAACATATCTGAGAAGGAACAGTAGAGCCGATTCAGATAGACTAGTAAATGCGTACTAACTTAAAACATAGTTCAACAATAGTACCACTGCACCGTGCTTCAGGACCAAGATCTCTGTGCAGGCAACTATTAGTGGTCGTCGCTTCTATATCAACAAGGCATGATAGAACGGGTACTGTTATACTTATGGTATATGATATATATGCCCTAGATAAACTTTTGATTCCTATAGAAAATTAGCCTTTGATCATTGGAAAAGGAGAGAGGGATGCATCAGAGAGAACCTGGATATCAATTTTGCACTTGTGCTGCTGCCCTCCACCATGCAGGTAGCAGGGTAATGGCGGCGCCTTGCGATGGCTCATGGTGCTTTATCAGATGCGTTTTTTTTCTGCGGACGAGCCGACGACGAGAAGAATCGAGATTGGAAAATGATTGGGCTTGGCCGTGTGGGCCTGGATGCGGCTTATTTATTCAACCCTTGTATTCACAGAACAAATAGTATTTTACTTATCCATCAAACAAAATTAGGCAACTAGTGCAATGGTGGGGTTGCTTGTTCTGATCCTACAGATCAGAGTTCAAGTACCCATGGTAGAATTTTTATTTTGATAATATTTTACTTCACTATTTTTTAATTATTATATTTTTCAGCCGTGTTTAGCAACTTGAATGAATATAGATAATTTTTATTTAGTCCGCTATTAGCTGTTTTTGAAGGTCGATCGTTAAATGCCTGAGCCCTCTATTTAAAACCTTGGTTGTGCCATTAATCATGTATCTTTCTCGACATCTTCTTTCGAATGAGTGTGTCGTTTCAAAATGTTTTTAGCATGCATCGAAAAGCATACTTACTGTCTGTGGATGGTTATTTGATACACTTCACAATGTGTCTACATGTTATTCATGGTTGAAAGCGTGTCTAAATTCGTATCATTTTGATACATTTTTAGTATCGCGTCAAAACGCATGTTTAGATGGCTATAGACACTTATATAACATGCTTTATGACGTATATAGATATTTAGTAACGGTTAAAACGTGTCTAACATCGTGTCACTTTGAGATATTTTTAATATCGTGTTAACATATGTCTTTAGACACATATTAACATTGAAAGCGTGTCTAATATTGTATTACTTCGAGACGTCCTCAAAATCGTATAAAAAAGCATGTTTACGTCTTGATGTAGACACGCTTTCAGTTGCGTGATAGCTTGAGCGTAGCAACAGGGGGGGTATTCTGGTAGTCATGGTCATATATATTTAATTATCTAGCCTCAGCACGTCACCCTCTGCCTCATACCGTGCCAAAAAAGCAGCATTTTTAGAGAGCATCAGATATGGGAGCATCAGATATGGTGCCTCATTTTTAGAGAGCATCAAGAAAATTTATGATCACAGCGTCGTCTCCAGAAGTCCAGTGCAAAGGAAGCAGCTAGCAGTGATGCGCATGTCCTGCTTTCTCTGCTCGCCACGCAGCTTCATATTCTAGGCTAATGCAGCGCCTCACGCGGCCGGCGGCGGCACGCACAAGGCTTGCTGGGGGCAATGGCGCCGTGGTGGCCTTGTAGTCGTATGCGGGAGCTACCGAGCCGGCATATGTGGACATGTGTTACAGTATTTCCAGAGACTTCGCGACTTTTTAAGAACCGAACAAGCTGAGTGTACGGTGTGCCCCTCAGCTCTTCAACGATCTATACCGATGGATTGGTATCGTATGGCCAAGAATTTAGAAGTGACATCAGGTGACGTGGAGCTGTATTTTACAAGGACCGCGACGCGGTTTCAGTCAGAGAGATATCAGTATGGATGCCTTCACTTCGCAAACAAAGATAATCTCACACAGTTCTCGTGCAATTTCCACATTATTCAAGGATCTCACTATGAGTAAATATATGATCTTGTAGTGGTGCTGTTAGCTGATTAAATAAACTTGAAGAGCTCTAATACCTGTCTCTTATACACATCTAGATGTGTATAAGAGACAGACAAAAACCTGTGAAGTGTATCAAATAACCATCCACAGACAGTAAGTATGCTTTTCGATGCATGCTAGAAACATTTTGAAACGACACACTCATTCGAAAGAAGATGTCGAGAAAGATACATGATTAATGGCACAACCAAGGTTTTAAATAGAGGGCTCAGGCATTTAACGATCGACCTTCAAAAACAGCTAATAGCGGACTAAATAAAAATTATCTATATTCATTCAAGTTGCTAAACACGGCTGAAAAATATAATAATTAAAAAATAGTGAAGTAAAATATTATCAAAATAAAAATTCTACCATGGGTACTTGAACTCTGATCTGTAGGATCAGAACAAGCAACCCCACCATTGCACTAGTTGCCTAATTTTGTTTGATGGATAAGTAAAATACTATTTGTTCTGTGAATACAAGGGTTGAATAAATAAGCCGCATCCAGGCCCACACGGCCAAGCCCAATCATTTTCCAATCTCGATTCTTCTCGTCGTCGGCTCGTCCGCAGAAAAAAAACGCATCTGATAAAGCACCATGAGCCATCGCAAGGCGCCGCCATTACCCTGCTACCTGCATGGTGGAGGGCAGCAGCACAAGTGCAAAATTGATTTCCAGGTTCTCTCTGATGCATCCCTCTCTCCTTTTCCAATGATCAAAGGCTAATTTTCTATAGGAATCAAAAGTTTATCTAGGGCATATATATCATATACCATAAGTATAACAGTACCCTCGTTCTATCATGCCTTGTTGATATAGAAGCGACGACCCACTAATAGTTGCCTGCACAGAGATCTTGGTCCTGAAGCACGGTGCAGTGGTACTATTGTTGAACATGCCCTAGATAAACTTTTGATTCCTATAGAAAATTAGCCTTTGATCATTGGAAAAGGAGAGAGGGATGCATCAGAGAGAACCTGGAAATCAATTTTGCACTTGTGCTGCTGCCCTCCACCATGCAGGTAGCAGGGTAATGGCGGTGCCTTGCGATGGCTCACGGTGGTTTACAGATGCGTTTTTTTTCTGCGGACGAGTCGACGACGAGAAGAATCGAGATTGGAAAATGATTGGGCTTGGCCGTGTGGGCCTGGATGCGGCTTATTTATTCAACCCTTGTATTCACATAACAAATAGTGTTTTACTTATCCATCAAACAAAATTAGGCAATTAGTGCAATGGTGGGGTTGCTCGTTCTGATCCTACAGATCAGAGTTCAAGTACCCATGGTAGAATTTTTATTTTGATAATATTTTACTTCACTATTTTTTAATTATTATATTTTTCAGCCGTGTTTAGCAACTTGAATGAATATAGATAATTTTTATTTAGTCCGCTATTAGCTGTTTTTGAAGGTCGATCGTTAAATGCCTGAGCCCTCTATTTAAAACCTTGGTTGTGCCATTAATCATGTATCTTTCTCGACATCTTCTTTCGAATGAGTGTGTCGTTTCAAAATGTTTCTAGCATGCATCGAAAAGCATACTTACTGTCTGTGGATGGTTATTTGATACACTTCACAATGTGTCTACATGTTATTCATGGTTGAAAGCGTGTCTAAATTCGTATCATTTTGATACATTTTTAGTATCGCGTCAAAACGCATGTTTAGATGGCTATAGACACTTATATAACATGCTTTATGACGTATATAGATATTTAGTAACGGTTAAAACGTGTCTAACATCGTGTCACTTTGAGATATTTTTAATATCGTGTTAACATATGTCTTTAGACACATATTAACATTGAAAGCGTGTCTAATATTGTATTACTTCGAGACGTCCTCAAAATCGTATCAAAAAGCATGTTTACGTCTTGATGTAGACACGCTTTCAGTTGCGTGATAGCTTGAGCGTAGCAACAGGGGGGGTATTCTGGTAGTGGGTGTTCCCTACAAGGAGCTGCTCTTCGTGGCCATCACCACCTTTGCCTCGGGTACGTGCACACGTCATCATCATCTATCATTTCTACCGACGTACATGCTGAAATGCTGATGCTTGCTCTCCTCCATTTTCTTAATCGCTCCATCTCCATGGATGCATGCATGGTCTTATTTTTTTGAACAACCGCACAAGACCGTGCGTGTTTTATTGATATAGCAGAAAAAAAATAAGACTATAGCCCTAGAAGGTTATAGGCAGGAAAAAAATAAACTCGCCCGGTTGGATTGTGACATCTACATAGGGTATCGCTCAAAAACGCTGACTGGTTGGATTGAGACATCAACACACGACCGTAAAACTCAACCTCAGCAAGGAAGCAAAACTGAAACCGGAATGAAGTAACTGCTCGCGGCGCCCACCGAAAAAACCACTCTCAAGCAATCGCCAAAACCTCAAGTCGTAACCCCGCGCCGATCGAACCCAAGAGAGAGCATACCGCACCACACCAGGAAGATCGCCGCCTTGCGAGACCTCTCGCCGTGATACCACTGCAACACCACACACCTCCTGACAGGGTGGAACCACCAGATCCGAACCTCAACTGCACATGGGCCACGCCTCTCCCGCCGCTGGACTCCACCTTGCTCTTGTCCCCTCAAAGAACACCACATGCGGGGGTCTCGCCACGTCCGCCACAGCACTCCACGTCATGAACATGTGCCTAAGATCACCATCAGAGAGGTACGCAGTGCTGCCCCGCCTCCTAGAGACACCGTCGAACAGCCAAATCACCACTGAAGATCGACATCGTCTCGTCGCTCCACTCATGCACAAACCTCCGCCATCGTGTCAGCAAGTCAAGGAAGTCGCATACGCCACCTTCTAACGATGTACCGCACTGGCACAGCCCAGCAAGTTGTGCTACCCGCTGCAGTCCGTTGCAAGCAAAGTCGTCTCAATGTCATTGCCTCAAGCGTTGTCTTCCCACGCAATCCTACGCCGCACTGACAGTTGCCAGCAATGCTAGCCGACGCAGTCCGCTACAAGCAGTCACCCCAACACACATCGACAACCCTTGTTCGCCTTCAGAGCTGCAAACGTCTCCACGAGAGAATAGCAACCCCATTTAAGCACACCAACCTGCACCATGGTGCCAGACACCACCACCAAAAGCAGACTCCTGTGATCCATCGTCGACAGAAGAACCATCAGCCGAGTTGGGTCTCAAGAAACGACGCCTCCAAGAAGGGAACGACGCCATAGGCGCCGCCGTCGATCATCCAGAACTGGACAGGGTTTTCACCCAGAGAACCCCATGCCGCCGGGATGAAGCTCCAAATGACGCCCCCTGCAGAGAGATCGACGCCAGCAAGAACACCAGCAAAGGCTTTCACACCCGAAGCATTCATCCCAAGGCAATGCCCTCTTCGAGCGACGACCAAGGAAGTCCACTCAGGGGCGGTGGCGCTGCCATGCCTCTTCCCACCGTGCGCAGGTCCTCTCCAGCTGCACACAATGCAAAGTCGACGCGCGCACCAGACCGCGCCACCGTGGCACCATCGCTTGCCCAAACGCCGCCCGTGCTACCTTGCCCTGCAGCTCCATAGCCGAAACTTCCCCAGACATGTCCACCGTCACCCTCTGCACCGGGTGAGCACCCCGAGGCCGCATCGCCACACACGTCGCCGCATCAAGGCCTCTGCACCATGCGGCCGCCTCGTCGTCCACGTCGATTCAGCGAGACTGCGTCAGGGCCTATGGTCGCCGACCCCGCACGCACGCACCCGCCGGCAGGCTCGTCGCCGAGCCCACACAGCGACCAACACCCGCCTGCTTGCTGTCACCGCTGCCGGCTCCGGCAACCGGCGTGTAATGCCCGTGGCTCACCGGCGAGATCACCCGGGAGCGTGAGCAGGTCAACAGTAGGGATCGAGAGGGGAAGGATCTCTGGAGGAGTGGAAGGTGGAAGACGAGCTCCCGTTCCTCTTCTCTGTTTCTGATTTCTGATTTCTACGATGGATCTTAATGTGCTCTGTCTCCTTCCTTTTGTGGCTTTGGTGGCTGGAAAGGCTGGGCTTCGACTTCCACAAACGGGCTGAATTGACTTGCTTCTTTTGCCCCATATATGGGTCATGACACGGTACAGTCCGCAAATCCGACACCGGAGCCACCGGATCTGGCCGTCGAGGCACCAGATCTAGCCTCACCCGCACCGTTCCTGCCCACCCCGCGGCAGGACCTTCCCACCTCTGCAGCGTCCGCGACCGCTTGACGAGAGAAGGAGAAGAGAGCTGCCCCGCTGCCACCGTCCTTGCCGGCCACGCGGCTTTCCGGCGGCCGGCTCCGGCGGTGGCGTGGCGAAGGAGAGGTGGTGGAGGGAGCAGCGGCGGCGGGTGGGGCATCCGCCCGTGTCGCCCCTGCGGGGGTCGGGGCTAGATTTATAATTGTTGGATTTTACTGCAACTCCATCTTGCTTGTTCAATTTGGATCGGATATCCTTTGCTTCTTCTTCTTCTTCTTCTTCTTCTTCTTATTATTATTATTATTATTATTATT
>OAMR01000586.1:766141-794861 GCA_900205405.1 Echinochloa crus-galli | reverse complement strand
GCGACGGCAGGGGAGGGGAGGGGCGGCGGGGGGAGGCAGCGGGCCACCGGCTGCGAAGGGGAAAAGAAGAGGAGAGAATAGAGAGAGGAGAGAGATGCGGCTGATATGTGGACCCCTCTGCCACGTGGCAGCCACGTCAGCAAAATCGCCGTGCAAAACCACCGGATGGCCAAAAGTGAACGGTTTTAAGAGTTCGATGGCCAAAGATTCCTGGTTTTGGAGTTCGATGGTCAAAACCAAACTTTGTCAATAGTTCAATGGCCAAAAATAGACTTCTTCCTTTTTTTTTGAATAACCGCACAAGCCTGTGCGTGTTTCATTGATATAGCAGAGAAAAATATAAGACTATAGCCCTCGAAGGTCATAGGTACGAAAAAAGATAAAATAAACTCGCCCGGTTGGATTGGGACATCAACATAGGGTATCGGTAAAAAACTCTGACCGGTTGGATTGAGACATCAACACACGACCGTAAAACTCAACCTCAGCAAGGCAGCAAAACTGAAACCGGAATGAAGTAACTGCTCGCGGCGCCCACCGAAAAAACCACTCTCAAGCAATCGCCAAAACCTCAAGTCGTAACCCCGCGCCGATCGAACCCAAGAGAGAGCATACCGCACCACACCAGGAAGATCGCCGCCTTGCGAGACCTCTCGCCGTGATACCACTGCAACACCACACACCTCCTGACAGGGTGGAACCACCAGATCCGAACCTCAACTGCACATGGGCCACGCCTCTCCCGCCGCTGGACTCCACCTTGCTCTTGTCCCCTCAAAGAACACCACATGCGGGGGTCTCGCCACGTCCGCCACAGCACTCCACGTCACGCAGTGCTGCCCATCTCCTAGAGACACCATCGAATAGCCAAATCACCACTGAAGATCGACATCGTCTTGTCGCTCCACTCGCGCACAAACCTCCGCCACCGTGTCAGCAAGTCAAGGAAGTCGCATGCACCATCTTCTAACGATGTACTACACTGGCATAGCCCAGCAAGCTGTGCTACCCGCCGCAGTCCGCTGCAAGCCAATTCGTCTCAATATGTGGTTGCCTCAAGCGTCGTCTTCCGACGCAATCCCACGCCGCATTGACAGTTGCCAGCAACGCCAGCTGTCGCAATCCGCTGCAAGCAGTCACCCCGACAACCCTTGTTCGCCTTCAGAGCTGCAAACGTCTCCACGAGAGAATAGCAACCCCATTTAAGCACACCAACCTGCACCATGGTGCCAGACACCACCACCAAAAGCAGACTCCTGTGATCCATCGTCGACAGAAGAACCATCAGCCGAGTTGGGTCTCAAGAAACGACGCCTCCAAGAAGGGAACGACGCCATAGGCGCCGCCGTCGATCATCCAGAACTGGACAGGGTTTTCACCCAGAGAACCCCATGCCGCCGGGATGAAGCTCCAAATGACGCCCCCTGCAGAGAGATCGACGCCAGCAAGAACACCAGCAAAGGCTTTCACACCCGAAGCATTCATCCCAAGGCAATGCCCTCTTCGAGCGACGACCAAGGAAGTCCACTCAGGGGCGGTGGCGCTGCCATGCCTCTTCCCACCGTGCGCAGGTCCTCTCCAGCTGCACACAATGCAAAGTCGACGCGCGCACCAGACCGCGCCACCGTGGCACCATCGCTTGCCCAAACGCCGCCCGTGCTACCTTGCCCTGCAGCTCCATAGCCGAAACTTCCCCAGACATGTCCACCGTCACCCTCTGCACCGGGTGAGCACCCCGAGGCCGCATCGCCACACACGTCGCCGCATCAAGGCCTCTGCACCATGCGGCCGCCTCGTCGTCCACGTCGAAGATGTGTATAAGAGACAGGGCCTATGGTCGCCGACCCCGCACGCACGCACCCGCCGGCAGGCTCGTCGCCGAGCCCACACAGCGACCAACACCCGCCTGCTTGCTGTCACCGCTGCCGGCTCCGGCAACCGGCGTGTAATGCCCGTGGCTCACCGGCGAGATCACCCGGGAGCGTGAGCAGGTCAACAGTAGGGATCGAGAGGGGAAGGATCTCTGGAGGAGTGGAAGGTGGAAGACGAGCTCCCGTTCCTCTTCTCTGTTTCTGATTTCTGATTTCTACGATGGATCTTAATGTGCTCTGTCTCCTTCCTTTTGTGGCTTTGGTGGCTGGAAAGGCTGGGCTTCGACTTCCACAAACGGGCTGAATTGACTTGCTTCTTTTGCCCCATATATGGGTCATGACACGGTACAGTCCGCAAATCCGACACCGGAGCCACCGGATCTGGCCGTCGAGGCACCAGATCTAGCCTCACCCGCACCGTTCCTGCCCACCCCGCGGCAGGACCTTCCCACCTCTGCAGCGTCCGCGACCGCTTGACGAGAGAAGGAGAAGAGAGCTGCCCCGCTGCCACCGTCCTTGCCGGCCACGCGGCTTTCCGGCGGCCGGCTCCGGCGGTGGCGTGGCGAAGGAGAGGTGGTGGAGGGAGCAGCGGCGGCGGGTGGGGCATCCGCCCGTGTCGCCCCTGCGGGGGTCGGGGCTAGATTTATAATTGTTGGATTTTACTGCAACTCCATCTTGCTTGTTCAATTTGGATCGGATATCCTTTGCTTCTTCTTCTTCTTCTTCTTCTTCTTCTTATTATTATTATTATTATTATTATTGCTGGAGCTGGATGGATATTCTTGCTGCTCTATAGGCTGTGCCAGCTATGTATAGTAGATGCTTCTCTGAAACATTATGTTCTTCTGGACATACCAATAAGGCAATAACTGATGATATCTCAATATCACTTCTCGTCCTTTCTCAGCTCTGCCATCTGCCAATAACATCCTTGTTCCCGTTTTTGTACTTCATGGTAAGCTGAGATGCCATCCTCTTTCTCTGAATCAATATTTGTTCTTGTTGTTTTATTTTGCAAATAATACACTCGTTATATCTGTAAAACAGATAAGAAACCTGCATGTTGCTCAAAGAGAAGAAGACATTGGACTGTACGCTGGTTTTCTTGGTAAGATTTATCACAGCCAAGTGTCAGTGAATGTTATGCATGTTAGCTCTTTTCATCAAACTTGTATACCCTGTCTTTTTCCTTTAGGTGTGTCGTATATGATCGGCAGAGGTATTGCCTTAGTCTGCTGGGGTATGGTAGCTGACCGTATTTACGAAAGCCTGTAATTGCAATTTCAGTATTTTCAGTGTAAGCACATATACATATCTTCATGGACACAAAAGTAGAATGGCTGCTCCATTTGATGTATGCTAACCCATTTTCAAACCTCTGTTTCAGCATTGTTTTCAACACTCTGGCCAGAGTGTCAAATATTAGATGGCTATTGCTACAAGGTTCCTTCTCGGTGCCATGAATGGATTCCTTGCACCAGTTAAGGTACTTAGCTGGATACAAGTGGCAGTTCCTAAAAACAAATAAAAGAAATATTTCAGTATCAGTTGCTGCCCTGAATCCAGAATAGGTCTAGTCAATACTCCATTGAAGTTTGTCGACCTGAACAGTAAGCTTTGGGTATATGAATTGTAAGTTTTAGTTCCACATATATATAAAAAACATAGCACTTGACAAATATGACATAGTTATTGCATACCATAAACTCAGTTTGATCCATTTCATCGAATTTATCTAGGTCAGCACAGCATGGGGAATGGGTGTTATAATTGGCCCAGCAATTGGGGGACATGTAGCACAGGTATCTCACACAGATTATTATTTCTCAACTAGCCTATTGCGCCTTCCATCATTTTGTCTTAATATTGCTCCAATAATATTGACCTATTGTGTCTTCCATCATTATTGCTAGTCTGTCAAACAAGATCCATATCTATTTTAGGAAAAGTCAGTGTTTGGAAGGTATGTTTTTCGTCTTTCGGCTAAATTAAATTAGGTTCTTTTAACTATGACCTAGAGTGATTCTTTTCATTTCGTCTTCTGGATCCATCATCATGCAGGTTCCCATATTTATTACCATGTATATGTATCTCACTTTTTGCTACTTTGGTTTTCATAAGCTGTGCATGGCTCCCCGTAAATATGACCTACTCTGTTGACACTTCTTTTGTGTTTTACTGTTGATATGAAGAGTTTTTCATGTATTTTTATGATTAATTAACAAATAATGTCTTGTTGGGATACTAAAACAGCCGACTCCATATAATTAAATATCCTATCCTACCACAAAAAAGGCTAGATAATTTTGTACACATGAGCATATCTCTACTTCTATTTTCATTTCTTGGCACTAGCAAAGGCGCACATGTATAAAATAAATCAAACATAACATATAAAATATAGTTGCAATGCCCGCGCGTGCCATAAACTCTGTTTTATATATTTGTCTCAATTCACGTGCCATCAACGCTTATTGATGACATGTAGGCACTAAAACAATGTCACTTTAGTGGGCCATGGTAAACAGACCAGCCGTGCGAGGCGCTTTTAATTAAAATATTTTATATTCTCTCTCTCATGTATAGAGAGCTTTATGTATATTCTCAAAACTCAATAGTTGGCATTTATTTATATGAAGAAAAACTCTCCGATTTATTGTCTATTAGCAATACAGGATAGACGTGGGTACGAATATGGGTATATTTAGGTGGGTCCTTTTTTGGGTGAAAAAAGTTGAGCGAGGAAACAACTAAAAGAGCCTGGAACAGTTAATTTTTTGTTGCGTCTTTTGTTCTTCCCTCCCACCAAAGCCCGACAGGTGGGTACTCTGTGAGAGGGTGGGGGTGGATTTTTTGGTGAAATTTGTTTAAAATATAGTTGCAATGCCCGCACGGCACGCGCGTGATAAACTCTCTTTTATACATTTGTCTCAATTCATGTGCCATGAACGTTTATTGATGACATGTATAAGCACTAAAACAATGTCACTTTAGTGGGCCATGGTAAATAGACCAGCCGTGCGAGGCGCTTTTAATTAAAATATTTTATATTCGCTCTCTCATGTACAGAGAGCTTTATGTATATTCTCAAAACTCAATAATTGGCATTTATTTATATGAAGAAAAACTCTCCGATTTATTGTCTATTAGCAATACGGGATAGACGTGGGTACGAATATGGGTATATTTAGGTGGGTCCTTTTTTGGATGAAAAACGTTGAGCGAGGAAACAACTAAAAGAGCCTGGAACAGTTAATTTTTTGTTGCGTTTTTTGTTCTTCCCTCCCACCAAAGCCCGACAGGTGGGTCCTCTGTGAGAGGGTGTGGGTGGATTTTTTTGGTGAAACATGTTTTCAATTCTCTAGGATCCTTTCAATTCTCTATCTATTTATATTTATTATATTTATGTTTAGGTGTTTTCAATTCTCTATTCCCTGAACCCTAAAATGTGAATCTGGGAAAAGATGTGCAAATGCTAGGACATGATATGCAAATTTAAAACATGAGGAGAGACCGTCAATATGTGATCGTCAAAAGTTACTCTATGCAAAAATGACATCTGAGCAAAGATCGTAAAAAAAACACGTCATGCACTGCGACGTAACACTCTAAGAATTCCATCACCATGAAGAACCCTCTTTATAGCTCCTCGGATTCAGATTGAAGGTATTTCAAGATAATATTTCTATTTTATAGCTCCCTTTTATTGCGCTGCGTGATGTAAGAATGGAAATATAACAATTTTTATTGTTTTGTTTTATCTAAGTATATCAGATAAATTATGTTTCTATGGTATGATTCTACAATGGCATGTTACTCATCAAATAAATGATACTACTTACAACCCTGATCCAAAGAACAACTAAATTGAACTACATTTATTACTGCCTTAGTTATGCATAATATGATACCAAATGATACATATCGACTCATTGTTTATAAAATCATGTTTAATCACATGGAGACACAATATAATTTAATAATTTATCGACATATTTTTCAGCCGTGGCAACGCACGGACATATTTGCTAGTACGTATAAAAAACATAAATTATATAATTCTATAAAATTCTAGTTTGCAGCGCGCACATGTGGCAGATGCAATATAGGAGTATAGCATTAGTCGCTGTTTTCTTCTTCACCAATGCCAATTGTGTTGGGCCAATTTGGCTATCGAGAAGACAGGCGTGCTCCCTTCACTCACACTCCCCATTCTCCCACAAATCGGTGAAACAATATATTACTTTAAGTGCAAAAAGTATACACATACACGTAACAGAAATTATGTAAACTAGTGGAACAAAACATTGCTCAAGTCGTAAAAAATGTACACGTGGAACATGTCATATTGAAGAAAACATTGATCAAATGGAAAAAATATATAAGCTTGAAACAGGTCATACAAACTGGCAGAAGAAAATGTTACTCTAATAAAAATATACATGAACTATCCAAGCTTTCAAAATAATTGGAAACAAAGCTAATATGTATCTATACTGAAAGGATCCTAGAGAATTGAAAACACTTCTCACCCAAAAAATCCACCCCGCCCCTCACAGAGGGCCCACCTGTCCGGTTGGAGGACGTGGGAAGACGTGGGAAAATGTGAGAAAACAGTGCAAAAGGATCCTAGAGAATTGAAAACACTTCTCACCCAAAAAATACACCCCCGTCCCTCACAGAGGGCCCACCTGTCAGGTTGGAGGACGTGGAAAGACGTGGGAAAATGTGGGAAAACAGTGCAAAATGTGAAACTTTTTTCACCTAAGACTCTACCCATACCCACGCGGACCCACTGCTCATGATATACCAACATTTGTAACCACGTCTATACACAATTATCCCGTATTGCAAATAAACAATAGATTGGAGAGTCTTTTCCATGTAAATAAAGACCAACTATCTCAAAGATGATGTGCATATACATTTGAGAATATATATCTAAAGCTCTCTATACATAAGAGAGCGAATATAAAGTATTTTTAAAAACGTTTCGCACGACTGGTCTGTTTACCATGGTCCACTCAAGTGATATTGTTTCAGTACATATGTGTCGTCAATAAACATGCGTGCCGCACGTGCGTTCATGCTAGTTTCTCAAAACAAACAAAGCTAATATGTAATTGGGCCACTTTTTTAAGTTAGATGGGCCATACACTAGTTTTATGGGCTGAAAATAAGAAAAAAAAAGAATGCAGGGAGTGTGTGGGCAGCGGGCGTTTGCATTCGCGGCAGCCCGACAGGTATTGAAGCGGATGGAAAACAATGACCGCGCGCCTGCTAGGTGCAGATGCGAGAGTAGGGCAATACCAGTAAGGGCGTTGGCCATAGGGGTAACATATGGCCGGAGGAGGCCTCACTGGTGTGCCATTAAGCATAATTAGGCGCATCATTAGCATCACGATTTTTTTTGTGATAACAAAATGTATTCTCTGTGCAAATTGAGTGATTTATCAGTTCTAATCCATGAATGATGCAATTGATTCAGGTTCGTGCAACAGCTCACATGCATAGCTGGTTACTAATTTTGTGAGATATATTTACCATTACTAATTGGATGATCCACGTTAATTCCCATTAAATGTGATAGAAAAAAAATAAATCCTAGAAACTTTAGGGTAATATATTATGATTTGATTCAGGTTTATATCTATATCTTGGGTGAAATTCAGTTTCAGGAAGATTCATTGTTTCAGATGACTAACGATCAGTTATAATCCGTTACATGGACTTACTGATCGATGAATCCGATCCTTTGCATTATTAGGGATTTCAGGGCTGTTACAAACAGGTTCGACACAAGTACATTTGTAGCTCTAGTACTAAACCTGTTCGACACCAAGCTCATCGTGCTGCTCCATTGGCTGACGAGAAATGCCTGCATGACTGCAAAAGGCCCACAGATATGTGATAAGCTCACCTCCAGAGGTGGCCAACGCCTTGGCGTGGCCTTCAACATTGTCTGATGGAGCCACGAAGATGAGCAGCTTTACCCAGAAATCTGCTAACTTATTCCACACAGTCCCAGCACCATCTGCTTCTGCTTGCTTCTTGAGCTCATTGAACACCTCCACGCCACGCCGGGTTGTTGGTTCTTGTATCCCGTCCACGCTACTCATGGTCATGATATACTCCGCACATCTCCTCGATGCATGTGTCACACCACAACACTGTGGTGGCACTGGCAACTTCTTCATGTAGTCCTTCATATCCTGGTACACATCCATCATCCATGCCTGGTCATCTACCAGCAGCTCAGGCACATTGGCTACCAAGTACATGCTGTACCGTGCCAACATAGTTGCAATCTTCTGGTCATCTGATGTTTCTGGATTCTTCTTGAGGTGTGTAATCTCAAACAGCTCGGTTGCAAGGTGCCATGCTAGGATGGTCTCAGTAACACTACGGCACTTTTCAAAGCCACAGACATCTGGCATGCCGATTGTTCCGGTTTCTGGGTTGATGCTTTTCAAGGCCTTCATAATGGCAACCTTAGCTTCTCTGATCAAGACCACTTGCCGCCGTGTCCCCACAACTCGGGTCTTTAGCGCCTGTGAGGTCAGCGCCCAAAATGTGTCAATTGGATCACAAAGTTGAAGAATGGACACCTGATTGATCTTGACATGGGCATCCCTCAAGGAACGTTTAACCCGCATGGAGAAAACAATGACCCGATGAGCAATCCACCGCTTCCATCCATCTGCAGCTCGCACATAGAAGCACAACATGCGCACCAGGAACCAATGGGAGAACAAGTATTGAGAAAGGAACTCACTAACATCAATGGCAAGGAGAATGATCACAAGGGAGATGGTGATAAGCCGGTCCACCTTTGTGAATATAGAGCTACTGGCTGTGCAATATAGACTTCCGTCGTCGGGTGTACTTATAACAACAACAGCAAAGGTGTATATGACCACAAAAAGAATAGACAAGAGGAAGTTGCCAATGAAAAGCAAAGGATTTGACATCACCACAGGTACGACCGCTTGGTAGTAGTTCTCAAGGAAATTGAGCTCTAACTGGAGCACTTGGAATGCCCTCTCAGCATTAAGGGAGTCATTCTTCTTATTTTCCTTTTGCGGGCAAGAGTCATTCTTATTATCATCCAGTGCAAGTAGGCCTTCAAGCATTAGCTTGCGCGCCATGGTTGAGCCAACCTCCACCACAGGGTATCGCTCGAACCGGCGCCGTAAAAGCTTGAAAAGAGCAAAAGAGAGGCAGACGTTCTCAAGGCGCTGCCTCCTTGTATTGTCAGAGAACAGCGCCTCTTTCTTTGTAGCTAGGTCCCAAATGGTGCTGACAGTGACCAAGCCCTTGACCTTGCTGAGATCCATGGAGAGATGGCCATGAATTTGACTTTGATTATTAGGGAAGTTCCCAATATTGTAGCCTGCTGGGGTATTCAGTATCCTCAGCTCTGCCCCCATAGCTTTAGCTTCATTTCTCCTCTCTTACCCATGACCGCATATTTGCATGCACCCATGATAGAAGCTGCATTATTTGCCTCCTGCACATGATCACACTCTCGTGTGACATGTTGCATGTATCCTGCAACAAGGTGAGCATTCTTTGCTGTGGCAAGAGAATTCTGTGCCAACCATGTATTAAGCACCCTCTGGACCAGTTTCACTAGCCCTAATGACCACAGGGCAACAAAAATGATAATCAATATTTCGCTGTTCCCCTGCAAGTTTTTTTCACTGTTCCCCTGCAAGTTGGACCAGATGAGATACCCAATCCACACCAAGCGAGCAACTTCATCAGCGTAATCCATGAGGGTGAACCGACTGATGCCCCTCGAGAAGGACGAACCATCAGCTGATTGCACCATCACCTGCACCTTCTTGCGGAAGAGCTCTACGAGTAGCATCCAGAGGAGCATGAGGAGTAGCTCCTTGTCCTGCCCCTGGGAATGGGAGTAGACATAGGACAGGAGGGGGAGGAATAGCACAAAGGTGGAGTGCAGCAGGACACGCACGGCGGGAACAGGGGTGTACCGACCAAGAATCAGCCGCAGGAGACCCACGACGAAGAGAGCGGCGCCTAGGATGGTCATGAGCACCACCGTGAATGCCATCAGCTGCTGCATGATCTTGTTTTTTATGGCAAGCTGCTGCATGATCTCGTGCTTGTCATACGAGAAAGGGCTTTCAAAACATATTCCTAGTATGTCATCGTCGGTAGCTGGAGCGGTAGCTGGAGCATTAGTCTGATCAACACTTCCTCGAAAGAGGAAGCCCATTGTGTTGAATGGAATTTTGCAAGTTCTCTTCCTTGCTGTAGGATAGATTTGATGGAATTGCGTGACATGTATATGCATGCATAAATGGTAGTTTGGCACTCCTATAAAGCTGGTAGTGCCATGTTCCAACGAATAATTATGCCACGCTATCGTCCTTGCCTTTGAGAATGAAGAATAAAGGGTTTTGGTCTCTTTGGAGGAGCCCGCCGAGCATCTCCACTAATATATTTTATGACAGGAAGTTATTAGAATAGGATACTTCTTGCTTTGTTTGAGAAGAATAAAGCTTTTAGCCTTTTTGTAAGAACCACGTTGTCCTGCACTTCTGCATCCTCACGTACTAATCTTACCAAAGAAGAATACATATTAGAATAAGATACTTTCTTATCATAGCAAAAGTGAAAGTGAAATGTTACAAACGCATGTCTGGACACATCATATGCTGCCCCACAAGATTACTCCATCAATGTTGTGAAAAAAATATATATGCTAATGTTGTAGGTGGCGTTTTGATGTTACCTTGCTGAAGCGCTGGAGGGGCGTTTGGTGCTCTTCTGCCTGATCCCACTCTATGCTGACCTAGACTGAGGTCCTGTTTGCTTAGGATTATAATCAATCTAGATTATATAAACTAGATTATAATTCAAAGATAGCATGGTAAAAGTTTATTCTAGAATCATATTAGGAACACAAATAATCTTTTTTTTTAGATTACACAGTACAACGCAGACGCTCACACACGCACGCACACTCACCCCTATGAATACACGTATGCAAACCCTACCCCTATGAGCACCTCCGAAGGACTGAGCAGAGCACCGGCAGATCTGGAGATTTCCGAAGTCACCATTGGCACCTCGTTGTCGACGGGAACGCCGCTTACCACTTAACGCATAGCGCTGGTAAATCCTGGTAAATCTCAGGAAAAGGTGCCCCAGGAAAATGTGCGAGCACCAGGATTTGAACCCTGGTGGGTAGCGTCCCACTGGACCGTCCTACCATTGGACTACAAGTCCAATCTACAAACAAACAAACAAACAAGGCCATAATTGTTTGTGGTGTCATAGTGGTTCTTTTACTATACTATCATAGCTCATAATCTAGCTTATAAAATCTACGAGGAAAACAAACAAGGCCAGAGAGTCGAGCAGGGACGATGACAGCAGACAGCCAAATGTGCAAGGAGAAACCACTCAGGCGGAGTCACACGACACGACGATTCCGTCTATTGCGCAATTTGCATATATATAGTAAGTCTACCGAATTGTTCTACTGCATGATCTATCTAGTAATAAGACAGCTAAGCGTTACAATTACCGGATAAATTATGGGTCCATAACTAATCTAAATTGCTTCTTTTGCTCTCTTTGCTTATATTCTAATAACACGACATAAGAGCATCTCTAGTAGCATATGTAAAACTGGAGACATAAAATAAGTTTTAGGTTCAGGAGAGAGAAGATTTACCAAACGATTTTGTTCTCTTCTCCAGCAGCATACCTAAAACCGGTTACCTATAAAGTTTTTTTATAAATAGTCTAAAGTTTTACGGGGTTTCATAAAAATGTCATGACACAAACAAATAACGAAAAATTACATGTTTCTTTAAGGATCTTTCTGCAGATAGAAGATCTTATCTTCTTACCGGTGGAGCTCCTCTTCTGATCCTCTCTCTTCCCCCGTCTCATCCTTTTCTCATCTACCGAAGCTGCGCCATGTCGGGGGAGCCTACCGGTGCCGGAGCCCGCGGCGTCGCGCGAGCCGGTGATCCGAGCATTGTCAGGGGGAGCCCTCCGGCGCTGCTGCCCGCGTCTCGCACGAGGCGGCCACAACCCGCCCGCGTCATGGCCAGCGGCGCTTGGCCGAGGGAGCTCGGTGGCGCGGGGCCTGCGTCGCGTGCGAGGCTGCTATAGCCCGCGCCACGCCTTGGCCGGCGGAGCTCGACGGGGGAGCTTGCCGGCGCAGCGGCATGGCCGGCGGCGGTCGGTCGCGGGAGGCCGCCCATGCTGCGGCTGGCAGCCCGAGGCTAGGGCAATGGAGCTCGCTCGGTGGAGCCCACCCACGCCGCGGCCGGGAAGAGGCCGACGGAGCTCTACCGAGGAAGCCGGAAGTGTTGCTACCGGCGGCAAGAGGTGAGGCCGACCGAGGTCAGCCAGTGGAGCCCGCCCACGCCATGGGTGGGAAGAGGCCGGCGGATCCCACGTCAAGGTCAAGGCGCGGCCGGGGACGCTCCAGTGCCGGCGTCCGGACGGCGGCGAGAAACCGGAGGCGGTGAGGCACGGTGCAGGTGTAGGCCGGCAGAAATGTCCAGCTCAAGGCAGTTGGCCTCTCCCGCATGTGCATGGAAATATAGCAATCCATAGATTGGATTGGCATATTTGGGTCAAAGAGAGAGAAATCTAGGTCATAGCCTAAAAATTTTAGGTATAGTAATCCATATACATATGTTGCTGGAGCTGTTTTTTTGTCGTTTTTATGTATTCGAGCTGTTTTTAGGTATAGCAATCCATTTTACCAATGCTGCTAGAGATGCTCTAATACTATATATTTTCTTATCTGGTTGTGATAAATATTACTCTCTATACCTGGCAACACCACCGGCCGGCAACCATTAGTCCCTCAACCAACCTGTTCCTCTAATAACCTCTGTCAACTTATATTTCTTAGTAGAGCACTAAATCTCATACAATCATATTCACTTCTCATAGACTTGTTCGAAGGTTTTTGAGACATTAGAGATAGATGAAAAAGTTGTATGTGCCTTAAATTAGTTGAGTTTTTATACAAAACATGGAAATAATCGAGTTCCAATGCATATATCAGATTTGTTTCCATCTAATCAAGCATGCATGCCAAAACATCACTACTCGTATTTATGGGACAAATTTTTAATGCTAAAACATCATTTCCTCTAGTGAACTGTATGGAACGGTCTATATAACCGTTGACGTATAGTAATGTACTACTCTTAGAGCAACAAAGTCACATGACTCAAGGCATAGGAACCAAAGTGTAAACATCGAACTTCTGAAACTTTCCTAGTGTCATGCTCATGCATCAAAATAACAAGACAGAGCAAGCATGCAAAACAATGTGCTGGTTCATCATCCAGTAATTGTGGCATCAACATGTGCATCTCGAGGGCCCCGGCAAGACACACTCAATGCAACGGCCTGCGGCAGTGTCGATATGAGCAAAGCAGGCGTCCTCCTTGTCACGTCCGTCCAGCAACCCCGAGGCGTCCTTCGCCGTGCGAGGCTCCCTCCTGCACACGCACAAAGCCACAAACACAATAATCAGATCAAGCCATTTTCCTCTACCAAAACCTGCTACCATCCAAGAAATTTCTATGCTGCATCAAGATTTATCATAAGTTCATAATATTCATATTAGAGTAAATTACGCTTAGCATACAACAACTTGGGTGCAAATTGGTCCAACAACTTGAAAGTGCTCAATTTAGTATATTAACTTGACATATGGGGTGCAAATTGGTCCACAACTCATAAATATTAAATTTATAGTGTAGTAACGTATTAAGCAAAGTAGATGGACTTGTGAATTTTATTTTGATTATAATTCTTGTTTTTCCATTTTTTTGTTACTTCTCAAGTGTGTACATAATTTATTTGTCACTAATCAAAATTAAATTAAATTATAAAATAGACCATTAGCATTACCAAAAGACCAAAGTTCATAAGAGAGACTTTAGGGCCTTATGTTTGTCTCATGTATTCAATAGTAGTAGAGAAAACAATTTAGCTTATGTTCTTTTAGCTCATTTTCTGTTTCTAAAAAAGCATAGGAGACTTTGAAAATATTTATGCCAAGTTTTTTTGAAAAGTATAGTTAATAGTTATCAATATATTGGTTTCTGCACAAATATTCTTGTAATCAAACACCTAGAAAACAACTAGGGCTGACTTATATAATTATTAAATCACTACACAAAAAATAATTAATTTGAAGATATAACCTAGTTTCCTAAACATCAAAGGTTCTTATCTTGGCCAAATACGTTAACATCGCCACAGAAATATTAGTGAACAAATCATACATAATAAGACGTGAACATACCTCTATTGTGACCTAGAGTTAGTAATATGTTGCTATTGTAACGTTTGGACCGTGGATGCACTAATTTACCAAGTTATTGCACTAAATGGAGTATTTACAAGTTACTGGACCAATTTGCACCCACTGTCAAGTTATTGTACTAAATTAAGCATTTTACAAGTTGTTGTACCAATATGCACCCACCTGCCAAGTTGTTGTATGGTGGGTGTAATTTACTCTTCATATTACTAGCAGTGCACAAAACTTGTATACCTTTTGATGGCCACGAGCTCCATGTAATGCGCCTCGACGGCGAGGCCGTAGCCGAAGAACCAGGCCATGACCAACGCTTCTGCCCAAAGGACAAATACCGCGACGATCATGTCAAAGAACACGCTGGCCGATATGGCGACAAGTAACAAGCTGATGAAACCTAATGGCATGACCAGCTCGAGCGTGTCGGTGTCGGCCTGGAGGGGGCTCCCATTGAGCATCAGCTGCCACGTCACGACGAGCCATGGCCCAGCGAGGAACATGAGCACGGCCAGACCGACCTCCCCGGCATGGGAGCCGCCGTCGTCACCCTCCTCCGGCGTGAACCAGAGCACCGAGGATATCACCATGGCGACCATGATCGCAATCGACACACTACAGCAAACGACGGCTGCCCTGGATTGCCGCTCGGATTCGACCTCCGCGCGGCTCGCGTAGCTCGGGGCGCACGCCGCCGCCGCGGCGGCGGTTCGCTCGGTGCCGGCGCGCCGCCGGCGATCGGCGAGGGCGCGCCCGGAGGCGGCGGCGGAGTACACCGTGGCGAGGAACATCACGGCCGCGCCGCCGCGGGGGGCGATGAGCCGGTTGGTGGCGGCGGCGAGCAGCGGAAGCGACGTCGTGCGGACCAGCACGGCGCCGGCGCCGGCCGCGCCGGAGAGCGCGATGGTCCAGAAGAAGAGGTAGGCGGTGATCGGCGGCGACAGCCGCCACAGCACGGCGTAGAACGCCACGCCATCGTCGATGGGTGCGGAGAGGTGGAGCCTCCTCGCCGTCAGCCATGCGAAAAGCAGCGTCAGGGCGCACATGGCGACGGCGTCGGTGCGGGACAGCGCCGGCGGCCGCTTCTTGCCGGCGTCGTTGCCGGAGGCGGCGGAGGAAATCTCCATCCTTTCTCCCTGATATTTCGACGGGCGGTTGAATTAATTGCGCTCTTGTGCTCTGTTTCCAAACTCACTCCGCAATCTTAACTTTACAGTCGACCGCTCATTCGCCTTCTTGCGGTCGATCAACACCACGTGGTCGACCCGTCCCTATCTCTCTCCGATTCTCCGCCCCGGCTTTATTTCTTTTCTCCTTCCTTCTTCCTTATCCACATGCAGCAAGGTGAGCTCCGCTCGGCAGCAGCAGCGACCGCGAGCGCCGGCGAGCTCCGCCCACGCGAGCGACGGCGAGCTCCGCCCGCGGGAGTGCCGGCGATCTCCACCTGCGGGAGCGACAGCGAGCTCCGGTCCCCTTCTCTTTCTTCTGTAAAAGATTTTTTTCTAAACTTTTGTTCTGTAGTATAGTTTATTTTTAATTTGTTTTATTCAAAAGTTTTTATATAACTTTTTGTTTCGAATTAATTCCGTCAAGAAACTTTTTGTTTCGAATCTTTTGTATAACTGCTGTCTCTAAATATGTTTACAAATATTTATTCTACATAACTCTTTTACAAATGCTCATAAATTTTCTTTTTGATATTTTATGTTTTATTTTTCCAAAATATTTTTCATGTAATCTTTTCGCATAAGTTTTTGTTACGCAAAACTTTTGTTGCAAAACCTTTTGTTCCTAATTTTTCTTCTCAATATTTTGTTTATATAACTTTTTATTGTTTTGTTTATAAATGCTTATTTATTTTTTCTTTTTGATTTTGTTTAACATTTATGTTTTTTCCTGAAAGGGAATGTTGCGGGGGGAGGGGAAGTCCAAAATAAGGAAAGCGCTAGTTGGTCGGATCGACCGCACGCGCGGCTCCGTGCGGTCGACCGCAAACCAGACCGCCCCAACTCACTCCGAGGTTTTAGGTCTGCTAGCTTGGATAACGTCTAAATTGGTTTTATTGGGTGGGTTCTGACGAATATATGGGTTCTATATCTTATCAGGTTTCTGAAATTCCCATATCTTTTCTGCAAAGGTCGAATAACATACCCAGGATATATTTGGGCTTGGTTTGGTTGAGGGAATTGATTTGCGCGTGAGTTTTTTTACCGAGGGGCGGAGGACAGAGGGGCTCTTGGGTTTTACTTTTTTTTTGCCGAGGCAACAAAAGGGTATATTTGCATAGTTTTCCAAATTGATCATATTAAATATAAAAGTAAAATATAAATCAAGGAGAAAATTCAATTGTTGCATGGCATGTGTGCCCTGTTGGTGTCAGAATTGATAAGGTCACACCAAACAGGTAAAGAATAATAATGAGATGTTAGAATTCACAAGCTAACACGAGACAAATAAACTTAGGAACTTTTTCCATTCTCCCTCCAAACAGCGTATAGGGACCGCCTTTTATAGTGGCGGTTCGACTTCCAATTTACCATCGATACCCCCGACCTACTCCCTACACGCATGACCTTATCAGTCAACGGCCTGAGGCATCGATGGGATTTTACAAGATGACAAATTCAAATTGACTACGCTACCGAGGACCTCCTCCAAACGCGCCTGCGCTTTGCTCTTCGTCCTCGGGCGCGGGGGCGCGGAACTATCTTGAACGCGACGCGATTCCGCACCTTGTCTTCAAACGCGGACCTCTCTTGAACGCAACGCGGCTCCGCACCTTGTCTTGAGGGCGCTACCTTCTCTTAAGCGACCATGGACCGTCGCACCTTGTCTTGAGGGCGCGACCTTCTCTGAGCTGTTTCAGAGCCGCACACCTTGTCTTGGGCACGACCTCCTCCGAGTGACTTCGGGGCCGCACCTTGCTCCGAAATGCGCCGAAGCTTCGCACCTCATTCCGAGGCGCTGGCCTCGATACCTTGCCTGAACACGCCACCTGTGTAACCAGGCTAGAAACAGGTGCTGAAAATAGAGAAGCTCAATGTGACCTTTTCTGTACTTAACAAAAAGGAACGAGGTTAGCTTTGACAACCAACAACTTTTAACAAGGACCTTTCTCAGATTGCAAAAGTGGAGGTGAACTTTGCTAACTAAAAATAATCCCCAACAGTAGCCCCTCGATGTTTCGGACCAGATCCAACGGGCCGATCCATCGAATAAATGAGATTCTTTAGAAAAAGCGTCACCTCCAGGCGAGTTGGAGAAAGGTCCGACCTTATCAACTGTAATCGGTGTTATGGTAGCATGCTTGCTCTGTCGAGAAGGCACATGTTCGCCTTTCGCAACTTGACCGTTTCTAAGTCAAGTTTAGACATACCTTTTTTGTTCAAAAACGTTACCTCCTCTCCTCAGCTTTTTGGGATCATTTTTTTGTATTTGGTAGCTGTGGCTACTTTGATTTTTTTTTAAAAAAAATTCTGATTCAAGAAGAGATGGTGCATGTTTATCACACTGCAGCTCTTGTGTTGTTTCCTATATTGAGGTGTTAGGATTGAGAGCGTCACCTCTCCCACTTTTGCAGACCTTTGCGGGGTAACTTTGTTTGGCAACCGAGGCTTCCCAGCCCCTGACTTTGTTTAGGTCTTGTCGTTTTTAAGCTTACACCTTTTTGTTCAAAAAAATGTCACCTTCTCCCTTTAACGTTTTAGGGGTTGAGATCGTAGCCCGTTCCTCGGACCTTGTTCATAAGGTGCGAAATGTCGACCTTGTTTAAGATTGTTGCGCAAGTGAATGCTCACGAAAAATAAACGAGCCCCCAAAGAGGCCAAGCGCTATGAAAGCGTCACCTCCCCCCTTGGCATTTTGGGGGTCGAGGCTATTTTTCAGCTTAGCGACCTTGCGACTCGTAAAATTTTTTGAACCTTTTCCCTCCGTTTTTTGAACTTCACGCCATAAAGGGAAAAATAAGGTGCAGGCACTTCACCGGCCTTTGAAGAAAAGATCTTTCGGACTTTTGACTTAATTAAGAACGAGCGTACCTTGTCTCTTCTTTGAGCAAAGCACCTCTTTTTTGAGCAACCTATAAGGTTACTGGTTGGTCTGGAGAGAATAGCTTCCATTTAACAGGGAGCTATTTTCATAGAGCTAATAAAAGAATAAGGTACCGAAGTCTGCACCACCGATGCTTTTTCGGAATTGAAATTGAAGTACGCACCTTTGCGGGGAAATACTTTTCGGTCACCACAACCCCCGGGCTTGTAGACCTTACTAAGCTTAACCACTTTTGATTTGGCGAGCCTCTTTTTTCAGTTTTAGGTCATCCCAGCTCCTTGGGCGTGTTGACCTTGTTGATTTTTCGGCTCTATTATTATTTGAATCAGAGACCTTTTTGAGATTTTGATTGAGCTTAGGGACTTTTTCAGCCCCGAGTTTTCCCTTTGATCCTTGTCTGTAACCATTTTCAAAACTGCTGACTATGGTGGTCAATAGAGTGAAAACAAATAAGATTACAACCTTTGTCGATAACCTTTTCTCAACTTGCTGACTTTGATGGTCAATATAGATTGAAAACGAGTAAGGTTATGACCTGTGTCAATAACATTTTTCTTAAAATGTTGACCTCAAAGGTCAATATATATTGAAAACTCATAAGGTCGCGGCCTTGTCGATGACCTCTTTAAAATGCTGACCTTAAAGGTCAAAATAGTTTGAACATTAATAAGGTTATGACCTTTGCCAATAACCTTATTCTTAGACCAAAACCCCAAAAAGGCTAAGTACTTGTTGCAAAAGCGTCACCTCCTACCTTTAATATTTTAGGGGTTGAGGTCGTAGTCCATTTCTCGAACCTTGTTCATACGGTGCAAAACAACAATTTCCGTACATATGAAAAATAAACGAACCCCCGAAGAGGCCAAGCGCTATAAAAGCGTCACCTCCCCCCTTGGCGTTTTTGGGGGCGAGTTCAAAACCCAACCCTTGGACCTTGTTCATAAGGTACAAAATGACAACCTTGTTTAAAATTGTTGCGCAAGTGAATGCTCACGAAAAAAAGAACCCCCGAAGAGGCCAAGCGCTATGAAAGCGTCACCTCCCCCCTTGGCGTTTTTGGGGGCGAGATCAAAACCCATCCCTTGGACCTTGTTCATGAGGTGTAAAATGACATCCTTCTTTAAAATTGTTGCACAGATGAACGCTAACTAAAAAGGTGAGCCCCCCTAAAAGGGTCAACTGTTGCGAAAGCGTCACCTCCCCCTTGCCATTTTTGGGGTCGAGTCTATTTTTTAGCCTAATGAGCTTATAAGTCGCAAACTCATGGGATTTTTCTTTTGTTTGCTATAAAAATCGTTGCACCTTGTCTCTTCTTTGAATGAGACAGCTCTTAGAACTATTGTTTTTTTGTTCGCGTTGAAAATAGAAAAATAAGGTGCGGACATTTCGCCCGTTTTCGAGGAAAAGACCTTTCTGGCCTTTTCGTTTATTTTGGAGTGAGCGTACCTTGCTTCCTTTTTGAGGAAGGCACCTCTTTCTTGAGCAACTTGAAAGGTTGCTTATTAGTCTGAAGAAGGTGACCTCTTTTAAATGAGGGGTTACTTTCAAAGAGCTAGTCAGGAAAAGAAACAGGTACCGAAATCTGCATCACCTGATGCTTTTTCGGTGATTGGTACGCATTTTGGAGAAAAGATTGCTATATACATAGGTAGCAATTTACAAAAGATCCGCCACGTTAAATACCTCACACCCAGGATATGGGTTTTCCCCGTGAGGAAAAGAGTGTGGTCTTTGGAAAAGGGGGGAAAAGGTCGCATAATCTATAAAAAAATGAAAAGGTAAACTAGATTAAAGAAAAGAAAAAAAAGGTGGCGGTCCCTGGGTGTTAAGACCTTGTTAAGACTTAGGCTCCATCACCTTTAAAATGGATACCTCTTCGGTTTTAGGTCACCACAGCCCCTGGGCGTGGAGACCTTGTTAATACTTAGTCTCCACTACCTTTGAGGTGGTGACCTTTTTAGTTTTAGGTCACCATAGCCCCTAGGCATGGAGACCTTATTAATACTTAGGCTTCATCACCTTTGAAGTGGTGACTTTTTTTAGTTTTAGGTCACCGTAGCCCCTGGGCATGGAGACCCTGTTAATACTTAGTCTCCACCTCCTTTGAAGTGGATTTTTTTTTAGATTTTGATTGAGCTTTGGTTTTTCAGCCCCTAGCTTTCTCTTTGATGATCCTTATCTGTAACCATTTTCAAAACTGCTGACCATGGTGGTCAATATAGAGTGGAAACAAATAAGGTTATGACCTTTGTCAGTAACCTTTTCTCAACTTCGTGATCTTAATGGTCAATATAGAGTGAAAATAAATAAGGTTATGACCTTTGTCAGGAAACCTTTTCTCAACTTGGTGACCTTGATGGTCAATATAGAGTGAAAACAAATAAGGTTAGTACCTTTTCGAGGACCTTTTCTTAAAAAGCTGACCTTAAAGGTCAAAATGAATTGAACATTAGTAAGGTTATGACCTTTGTCAATAACCTTTTCTTAAAATATTGACCATACAAGTCAATATAGATTGAAAACTCATGAGGTCACGACCTTGTCGAGGACCTCTTCTTAATACGCTGACCTTAAAGGTCAAAATGAATTGAACATTAATAAGGTTATGACCTTTGTCCATAACCTTTTTCTTAACCGAAACCCCAAAAAGATTAAGTGCTTGTTGCAAGAGCGTCACCTCTCCCCTTAGCGCTTTTTTTTTGAGTTGACGCTATTTTTCTTTGCGGTGGGCTTGTAGATTAGTCCACCACCTTGTCTCATTTTGAGCGAGGTGTTTTCCTTGCCGAGCAACTTGAAAAAGGTTGCTTATCGACTTAACGGAATGTAACACCTGCAGAAAAGATCGTGCAGACCTTTCGTTTGTTTTTGAATGAGATCGTACCTTGTCTCTTTTTTGAGCAAGGCACCTATTTTTTTAGTCCGAAGAAAATGGCCTCTTTTTAACTAGAGGTTATTTTCAAAGAGCTAACAAGATAGAAAAAGGTACCGAAATCTGCATCACCTGATGCTTTTTCGGCGGTCAAAGTAAATTAAAAATCGATAAGGTCTCAACCTTTTTGTCCATGACCTTTTCTGAAAATGATTGGTCTTAAAGGTTATCATAGATTAAAAATCGATAAGGTGATGACGTTTGTCCTTTGTAAAAAAGGTTGACCTTAAATAGTGTCAAATCTATGAGGTTCCCTCGGTTGCCTGGACATAGGGACCTTTTCTTGAATTTCCTCTATACGAGAGAAAGGTAAAAAATTTCCTCGCTAGGGTTCCCTCGGTCTCTTGGACGCGAGGACCTTTTCTTGCTTTGTATTCGTGCGAGAGAAAGGTAAAAAAATTTCTCGCTAAGGTTCCCTTTGGGACTTTTACATTCCCTTGGGTTGCAGACCTTTGCTTCTACTTTTGAGAAAACGGGTCTTTGTCTTTAAGAGGTCACGAACCTCCTGCCCAACTTGTGGGTCTTTGTTTTGAAGAGGTTACAAACCTCTTGCCCATCTTGTGGGTCTTTGTCTTGAAGAGGTCACGACCCTCCTGCCCATATCGTGGGTCTTTGTTTTGAAGAGGTTACAAACCTCTTGCCCATCTTGTGGGTCTTTGTTTTGAAGAGGTTACAAACCTTTTGCCCATCTTGTGGGTCTTTGTTTTGAATAGGTTACGAACCTCTTGCCCATTTTGTGGATCTTTGTCTTAAAGAGGTTACGAACCTCTTGCCCATCTTGTGGGTCTTTGTTTTGAAGAGGTTACGAACCTTTTGCCCATCTTGTGGGACTTCGTCTTAAAGAGGTTACGAACCTCTTGCCCATCTTGTGGGTCTTTGTTTTGAATAGGTTACGAACCTCTTGCCCATTTTGTGGATCTTTGTCTTAAAGAGGTTACGAACCTCTTGCCCATCTTGTGGGTCTTTGTTTTGAAGAGGTTACGAACCTCTTGCCCATCTTGTGGGTCTTTGTTTTGAAGAGGTTACGAACCTCTTGCCCATCTTGTGGGTCTTTGTTTTGAAGAGGTTACGAACCTCTTGCCCATCTTGTGGGTCTTTGTTTTGAAGAGGTTACGAACCTCTTGCCCATCTTGTGGGTCTTTGTTTTGAAGAGGTTACGAACCTCTTGCCCATCTTGTGGGTCTTTGTTTTGAAGAGGTTACGAACCTCTTGCCCATCTTGTGGGTCTTTGTTTTGAAGAGGTTACGAACCTCTTGCCCATCTTGTGGGTCTTTGTTTTGAAGAGGTTACGAACCTCTTGCCCATCTTGTGGGTCTTTGTTTGTGCATGAAAGTAATGCATGCATGTTATGAAATATTTTGATGTATGCTTCATGCATATGGTAAGGTGAATACCAATAAGGTCACGACCTTCATCATTTACCTTTTCTTATCTATTGGTGAGGAAGCGCCGGCTTGGCATGGAAAATGAAGTAAAGAGCCAAACTTGGAATGTCAAATAAATAAAGGTACAGGTGAGTACAAAACAGAAACGAATAGCTTGAGCTGGGTTGCCCCGCTCTGGTACGTAGTTCAATGAGCATAGAGTTCAATTCCCCAGCTATTCATTTTAAATTTGTCTATAGCTCCGTATGGAAAAGTTCTTAGTTTATTGAAAACTTCATGCAATAATTCACGTAACTAACTGAACTCGATGTAATCAAACATAGGTGAGAATAAGCTACCACACCTTGATGGAAAGCTCAAAGCCAAAGAAAATATCAGCTTCTTTGGAATAACCTTCGTAGAAAGGTTAGAGAATAGGTTTCAACAGATTTAATTATCTTAGCTCGGAAATGATAGACATCTTGGAAACAACAATATACAAACATGACAAAGGTAAACACTAAGCCTTTCAAATGATGCGTTCTGGAACCATGAAGATTAGTATACGTTAAGCATAATACTTTTGTTACTATTTGATGATTGCGTAAAGGTCCCAGCACTAGGTGATACATTATTTTTGACATTGAAAAGGAATGCAACAGACTATTTGTGTTGAAGAGGTTTGTCACCGACCTCTTCTGAAGCTGCTGATTGTAGGTAGAAAAACCAACAAGGTCCTGAGCTTCGTCGGTGACCTTCTCCGAAAACGCCAACTCTGACCTTCTTCAGAGATCGCTACGTCGGGCTCCGTAAGCACATGACCTTCTTCTTGACCTTTTCGGAACGCCACGATACTTGTGGGCTTTCTCACGTACACACAAACGGTGGGCGCCAAACTGTTGGTGTCAGAATCGATAAGGTCGCACCAAACAGGTAAAGAATAATAATGAGATGTTAGAATTCACAAGCTAACACGAGACAAATAAACTTGGGAACTTTTTCCATTCTCCCTCCAAACAGCGCATAGGGACCGCCTTTTATAGTGGCGGTTCGACTTCCAATTTACCATCGATACCCCCTACCTGCTCCCTACATGCATGACCTTATCAGTCAACGGCCTGGGGCATCGATGGGATTTTACAAGATGACAAATTCAAATTGACTACGCTACCGAGGACCTCCTTCAAACGCGACTGTGCTTTGCTCTTCGTCCTCGGGCGCGGACCTATCTTGAACGCGACGCGATTCCGCACCTTGTCTTCAAACGCGGACCTCTCTTGAACGTGACGCGGCTCCGCACCTTGTCTTCAAGCGCGGACCTTTCTTGAACGCGACCCGTCTCCGCACCTTGTCTTGAGGGCGCGACCTTCTCTTAAGCGACCGCGGGCCGTCGCACCTTGTCTTGAGGGCGCGACCTTCTCTGAGCTATTTCAGAGCCGCGCACCTTGTCTTGGGCGCAACCTCCTCCGGATGGCTTCAGAGCTGCGCACCTTGTCTTGGGCACGACCTCCTCCGAGTGACTTCGGGCCGCACCTTGCTCCGAAATGCGCCGAAGCTTCGCACCTCATTCTGAGGCGCTGGCCTTGATACCTTGCCTGAACACGCCACCTGTGTAACCAAGCTAGAAACAGGTGCTGGAAATAGAGAAGCTCAATGTGACCTTTTCTGTACTTAACAAAAAGGAACGAGGTTAGCTTTGACAACAAACAACTTTTAACAAGGACCTTTCTCAGATTGCAAAAGTGGAGGTGAGCTTTGCTAACTAAAAATAATCCCCAACATGCCCATGAGAATATACGTTTGAAAACTTACCCATATTGTCCACAGCGAAGATGGAAGGGAACATGGAATTATAGGAATTCAATCTGGCCACAATCATCAACCAGAAAAACATTTCATCTGTTTAAAAACTTGTGTCGTGGTAGATTTCGGTGGGTCCACTTTTGGGGAAAAAAGTTTTGGATTTTGGGGATATCTGTCTCTAAGAGCAACTCCAACAGTCTAGCTAAAAATGGACAAAATCCTGATTTAGCTATTACGTAGAATGAAAAGGCAACTAAAAAAGTAATCAAGTCCAACAGCGCCTATCTAAATTTTAACCCTCTCCATATTCAAATGTTGTGGGCTGCACATTTATTTGCTTTGGGCCGGTTCGTGGGCTTATTTTCCTCGCCCCATTCCTCAAACCTTATCTTCCTCCTGGGGTCCTGCCTGCCTTATCCCGTTAGCTCGTCACCCCCCACGCGGAGCTCATGGAGATTGGCTCGGCCGGCCAGCGGTGAGGGCCATGATGGAGCTCGGCTCGCCCAGATGAGGATATCTTCCTTCACCGTTACCCGCTGGCAAAGACGCAATAAAATGGGCCAAGCGGTCCAGTTATAGTCGGGCGGCGACCGTGTGAGCCTCTGAATAATCCCACCTTGCTTAGCTAGGGAGGAGAAAGACACCTTAAAAGGGAGAGCCACCCTTCCCCTATCAGACTAGCATTTTGGGGCGATTGGGCCTTTCCTTTAGTGGGTGTGCCTAAGAATTGTAGGGGGCCGGGAAACCTTAATTTATTGGGCCTCGGCCAACTCCAGGCTGGGCGTGCCAAAAAGTGTGTTGACGTAAAATCTGCAGTTCACGCCAAGCACACAGCAAGCCGAATCAGCTGGCTTCACACGTGGCTCGAACGTTCGAATCCGGAAGTGTGCCAGTCAATTTTCCCTGAAACTGACAAAGGAAGAAAAAAGTTTAGATAAAAACCTGGAACGTGCCGGCTGATACCAGACAGTTCCATCTTTACGGCTTATAAAGCCAATTTTAATCAACATATAGCTATAAACGAGCTATCTGTTAGCAATCCAAGTATTCATTGCATAATCGGCAAAGCATATAAGAAGCATACTGCCGACCGCATGACGTCACCATGATGAAAGATCGGTATTTAATTAAATATTCGTTACAGTACTTAACTACAACCGATTAACGGGAATTAGGCATAATAAACATGAAAACACGATCATAAATTTCTAATAAACAAGAATGCATAGATCTTTGCCACAATCTAATAGAGCCGATAACTTGCTTCAAGCTAAACCTTAGCCTACCGCATGGCTCATGATCTAACAAGAAAGCCTTCTTGAATCAAGCTTAAATCCACCGCATGATACTAAGCATGATACAAGGTTGTCGATACTTACGGAGGTCGACGGATCGATGGTTCCTCTCGAAGATTTCGACGACACGATTAAAGGACTCGAAAAGGTGGCGCAAGGCCGGTTTGTTGTATGATTGTTCGATATCTATTACAATCACCATGGGTTTATATTTATACCCTGGTTTTGACACAATTCCTAGTCGACTACGATTACAAAACGTTTATTTCCAAAGAAATACGTCGAAGTGCCGTATTCATCTCATATTCTTCATCAAATCGGCTTCTTCCTTATATTCGATCCACGTCATCACGCTTTCCCGAATGCTCCTGTTTCCAACTGTGGAATAATTCCTTTGCCGAACGATGACGGATTCCCGACCGCAGAGCATCTTTGCCGATTGCTTCGAAGAAGGCCTTCCTGCCGAATGGAACCTTTCTACCGAATCTAGCCCACTTGTCAGCCTCTCTCAGGTGCCAATTTTTGGTGTTAACACCTGGGTTGGATGCATCATTTGGTATCTGAGCTAGGCCCTTGTTAAGAAGATGAGGACATCTTCCTCCACTATTACCCACTGGAAAAGACGCAACAAAATTGTAGTTGAGCGGCGACCGTGTGAGCCTCTGAATAATCTCATCTTGCTTAGCTAGGGAAGAGGAAGCCACCTTAAAAGGGAGAGCCACCCTTCCCCTATCAGACTAGTCTTTTGCAGGCGATTGGGCTTTTCCTTGAGTGGGTGTGCCTAAGAACTGTTGGGGGCCGGACAACCTTAATTTGTTGGACCTCGGCCAACCCCACGCGGATGCATCACGCCCGAACGGCGGCGCAGCCCCGTGGAGGACCTCGACCTCCACCGTCCTCTCCATGCCATTCACCTTCTCGCCACCGCCAATCCAATCCAAGGCAGCAGCCACCACCAATCCAATCCAAGGCAGCAGCCACCACCGCCAGAAGCACGGCGTTGACGAGGAGGAGGCGGCAGCCAACGGCACCAACAAGAGGTCCACTGCCACCAGCGTCCTCACCTCCCTCCCTAGACGTCAATGGCACCCCGTGCCTTGAGCTTGCGCCCCCGCAGAGGACCTCGAGCTCCACAATCCTCTCCCCGCCATTTGCCTTCTCGCCACCACTCGCCAATCCAATCTAATCCAAGGCAGCAGCCACCACCGCCAGAAGCGTGGCGCTGGCAAGGAGGAGGCGGCAGCCAACGGCACCAACAAGAAGTCCACCGCCACCAGCGTCCTCACCTCCCTCGACGTCAATGACGCCCCGTGCACTGGGCTCCCCCTCTTCTAGCAGCGGCGGCGGGAGGAGGAAGAGGAGGAAGACACCAGGGGAGCGCGGTGCGTCCACATAAACCATCTTTTTTTAGGCAATAAACCATTTTATATCTACAGTTAGTTACAAAGGCTACAGCAATTTAGCAAGGGCTCATCCTAGCCGAAAAGAATGGTGGAAGGGGAAATCGTCTGCGTATTAGCTAGGGCTCACTACCAGAATCCTTCACATCCGCCCGCCTCCTCCGCCTCGGCCATTTTTGGACCCGGTGCTGATGGGGCTTCAGCACCGGGTCCAACGGCTAGGAGCGGGGGCGGCGCTGCGGGGTGCCAGGGCGAAGACATTAGCACCGGGTCGTGGCAAGACCCGGTGCTAATGCGCCCCCTTTAGCACCGGGTGCAGCCACGACCCGGTGCTAATGTGCCCGAGGCCTTTAGCACCGGGTCGTGGCTGCACCCGGTGCTAAAGGGGGCACATTAGCACCGGGTCTTGCCACGACCCGGTGCTAATGTCTTTTGTATATAGCACCTTCCCCCTCCCCCGGCCGAGCCAGCAGAACACTTAGGCGCTGTGTTCATGCTGCTCGGCCGTGGGAGGGGAGGTGCTGCCCAAATTTTTTTCAAAATTTGTGAAGAATCTACTCATCTAAGGAGCACTACAAGGTACACTCTTTCATTCTCTAATATGACCCTGCATATTACTCATACATATATACAATTGTATACTTTTATTGTTGACTTATATATATCCTAATATTTGAATCTTTCAGCTAAGGCCGGGGTTGTACAATGCAAGCGGCCCTTATAGGAGAGAGAAAACTAAGGTCCTGTTTGGCAGACCTCCCTAATTTCTTCGATGAATTTAGGAGGAGCTCTGTCAAACAGTTTTTTTAGAGAGAAGTGATTCTGTGAAGTAAACTAAGACGTTGGGAGCTGAAAAAGTAGCTTTTCCTGATTCATAGATTCTCCATCTTAATTTTGAGAGTAGCTAATAACCTCCTAACTCGTTAAAAACCGATTATATATCTCTCTAGCCAATAGAAAGCATCTAATCTCAACTAAAACATTTTTAAAGACTTATAATACTCCTCCGCCATCATCAATTGAGTAGATCAAGATACAATTAATGAGTTGAGTAGCATGGTCAAATGTTTTCAACCACCACCGATTAGCTACACGATCCAAAAACTTTACCTAGCTGTATTGTTTAGCTAACACTAATACAAACCTCTATTAATTAGTTAGTTAAATTTTATTTGGGTGCATTCATATAGAAACCTTAGTTTCTTATAATACCATGTCTATATATATATGAAACGCGTATAGTTATACATGTAATACCATTCATACCTAACCTCTAATTCTTCCTGTAGAAAAAACAAAAGAGTGAAAATTTTGGGGTGACTACCAACGTGCATCACGACGAGATTTGGCACGTTATACTGATTTAGCCCGACAAGTCACATCATCCGTATCTGGACAGATCAGGCGGGCCCATGATTTAAGAACGTGCATTCAAAACATTGAAAGGTACAACTCAACAACATATTTTATTTTTTGGCATGTGTATAAACTGACTATAGTGACTAGCAGAAAAAGAAACCCCCACGTGTGTAGGTGTCAACTTCATTGTCATGCACAGGAATAATTATGGCATTATTAAGTTTGTTGGTATTGATAAAATGTATATATAGAAAAAGATCGAAAACACATAAAAATAATTTGAATTGAAACATGCATGCATGCCATATGGAGTAC
>OAMR01000586.1:739011-756247 GCA_900205405.1 Echinochloa crus-galli | reverse complement strand
GTAGTGCCCACGTGAATGTCTCCCAAACAAACATTCACGTCGAGCCTTCCTCGATCGATCTATATGTCTGGATCGCCCTGTTCGATTTATAGGCCGGGTTAGGTTAGCTAGGGTCTCTTGATCGGCACCGTCTGTCTTCCAACAAGAACACACCACCTCCCTAGCTAGCTCATATCCTCTCCCTCTCGTGCATGCAAAGCTCTCGGTAATTATTGTGTTTGGACTCTTTCTCTCACAATCTGCTCGAAGTTTGCGTAAAGAAATGGCGCCAAGGAATCGTGTCAGACCTTGGTCAAATTGCATGCAGCATTGGCGACGTACGTGAGCATCTCACCATGACATGCTAAACAATGTCAGCTAGTATGAATATAGAGTCGGCCGAATACGCATTAGAATACACGTATTAGAATATATACGTATATAGACGTGCACGCATGGCTACTGAAAAAAGCAAAAAAAAAAAGAAATCCGGGGTCTTTAGCACCGGTTTCAGGCAGCAACCGGTGCTAAAGGCAGGCCCTTTAGCCTCGGATTAGTTGCACCGGGTGGGAAACCCGGTGCTAAAGGGCTTTCCCACCCGGTGCAGATGTCGATCATTCTGGTAGTGGCTACAGCCAGGACAAGGCCGCTCTCGCAAGAGGATCGATCGAGCTGTTCTTGGTAGATGTGAAGATCAGAACGAAGATGGACAGCCAGACGTGGAACGCCGGTCGGCAACGGCCAGCTTTGGCTTCCAGGGATGGATTGCATTGGCCATACTCTGTGCCGTTGGATCTGAAACGATTGGTTCGGATGCAGCGCCGCCCGCGCACGCTGCTCGGCGATCCCGGCCGGCACGGCGGCACACACGTGCTATCACGTACGCATGCAGCATGATGGTGTCCGGTACGGCGCGCGGCATCGAAGGCGCGTTGCGTACGCCGCACTGGCGGTGTTCGCCGTGGGCAGCCGCCTGAGCGCCGGGCGCCGGCGCCGGGATGGCCGGCATCTTGCTCGTGGCGGTGTGCGTGGCCTGGTTCTTCGGGTACTATCTCGGCGTTTACGAGCACGGCATTAACACGACGAGCAGGCAGCCGGAACTGAAGCGTTCTGTTTAGCGCTGTTGGGAATACATTGGTGTGTGAAAATAGAGGCGGTTCATATGTTGAAGCATAATTTTTTTGAGATACACACTACTCCAGAAACAGCCATACAAACGGTTGGGAAAGCCCATCACAAACGGTTTTCCCAACCGTTTGTGATGTTCCGTTTGTGATGCCCCCATCACAAACGGTTCAAGCCACCAACCGTTTGTGATTTCCTACGTCCGAAATAAACCCAAAAAAACGAAAATATTAGGGAAAAATTTATTTTTATTTGGGAAGGCCACCAGCGCCATTTTTCACGCACAAATCGCGCGCTCCGCGGCCGGCAGGATTCGAACTCAAGACCTCTCCCTCGCGCGAGACCTCCCCTACCACTACACCTCACTGTCACTTGTGACTAGATATGGTTTTGGTTCCTATCATATTATACCAAACCGAGTTTAAATCGTTTGTTTGAGGCCCTAAACGACTTCAAATCAAAAAGTGTCATATTATACCAAACCGAGTTTAAATTGTTTGTTTGAGGCCCTAAACGACTTCAAATCAAAAGGTGTTGAACTACAAAGTTTCCTACTTTTCGAAACCTACAACTTTCATGTTGACCGTTTTTTCATCCGAGGCCGTTTACGAAATTTGAATTTCAAATTTGAGAATATTCAAACTTTAGATCTAGCAACTAGATGACTTCAAATGACAAAGTTATCAACTATAAAGTTTCATGACTTGTCGAGATCTACAACTTTCATGTTGACCGTTTTTTCATCCGGGGTGGTTTGGAAAAACTCAAATTTCAAATTTTGATTACAAACTTACTTTTTATTAGTAAAACAATTTTAAATTAAAAAGTTGTCAACTACAAAGTTTTATAACTTCTGAAGATCTACAACTTTCATGTTGATCGTTTTTCCATACGATGTAGTGAGAGTAACATTGTTCATAAATCTTATAGGTCTCTCTTATATCTTTAGAAACTATAACTCTATGAGAGAGATGGATTTTATGAACAATATTCATATGAATTTGTCAAATGAAGAAATGACCAAAGTGAAAGTTGTGCATCTTGAGAAGCCATACAACTTTGCAGTTCAACACTTTTTGATTTGAAGTCACATACGATGTAGTGAGAGTAACATTGTTCATAAATCTTATAGGTCTCTCTTATATCTAGTTTTAGAAACTATAACTCTATGAGAGAGATAGATTTTATGAACAATATTCATATGAATTTGTCAAATGAAGAAATGACCAAAGTGAAAGTTGTGCATCTTGAGAAGCCGTACAACTTTGTAGTTCAACATTTTTTTGATTTGAAGTCATTTACTATTTTAAAATATGGTTTGAATGTACCATACACATCACAAACGGTTCTGGCCCCTATCACAAACGGTTCTTCAAAAACCGTTTGTGATTGGGGTATCACAAACGGTTTTGAAAAAGCGTTTGTGATAAGACCGTTTGTGATGTCACTTTCTGTAGTAGTGATATATAACGCATAACCGATGTTTTTTTATAAGTTGTCTCTTAACATAATACTGTTTCGTGTCTATATAATATATGTTTTGACAATTATAAATTGATTGAATGGATGCATTTTTTTATATAAATGAGAATTCATGTTCTTGAAAATCCATGCGAACAGTGCGAGCGCACTTGCTAGTATTTGTTTAAGAATTCAACCACATTAAATTTACATTACAAAAGTTAAAATTTATACCTAAGTTATTGATAAAAATTATAAAATTCCATTGTGGTATAGGAAACCAAATAGACTCTGGGAAGTATTGCCTCTGTTGTCTTAAAAAATACAGATATGTCCTGCAGCTATATGCATGATTGTTATGATCGATATTAATCCCTATGCTCTTACAGAGAACAACCAAATGTTGGATGCTATGTGTGTTTCTATATATAGCTAACAAGCAAAGTGACACAAGGTAAGCAGTTTGCATTTTTCATCATCGGTATCTCTATATTATCTAATTAATAGAAGTCTCGCATATATTATGTTTCTATCAGACCATATCAACATTACTGTACATGTGTGGAATCTGTTGACAATACAAAAAGATCTAATAGATTCAGCAAAATCTACACTTCCAGTAGAAGAAACATGAGTACATGTATGCATGAATCATACCCAAAAGACTATTAGTCCTCAAATGCAGATAGTAATCTATGTTTCAAAATCTTGCTATTATTAGTAGAGACTCTTTTGGAGCCTCCACGTAATTCTCATGACGTGACGTGCTAGAAAAGAAAGATAACTCCTTTCCAAAAACCATAAGCATCCGGTCTATAATAATATGGTAGACTCAAATCATCATAGTACTAGCCATCATATTTATTATGTATTCTATAAAACTCACTGCCTCTGTCATTGTAAAAATAATATAAATTAACCCCAAAATAGATATATCTAAACTACTCTCCTCTACCATTGTGAATAAACTCAATTAACCCCCTAATATTCATGTAAATTACCCACCTATGCCATTATAAAAATAATATAAAGAACGCACCAATATTTGTATCTAAGATGTCAACATCTACCATTATTTTCCATTAGTAAAAAAACTTAAATAACCCCTGAATCTGTGTCTTCAGTACCAATGTCCGTTATTAAAACATATCCCAAAGAAAACTAATATATGATTACAAATTTAAATTAGCTATTTTTGTCATTGTTAATATAGAAAATACTAACTGAATGTATACACTATATGTCACCATGAAGCCAATGCATACAATTGATAAGAAAATCGATTTTTATTGTTAAACACATAGTTTAAGCTAACGATACAATTAAATATATGGCAAACGCATAAGGAGGTGCAATTCATAGTAAAAAAAATCTATGAATGTGGATAAAGATTGCCGGTTGATGGACTAGTTTTATTTAAAAAGAGGACAAATGCATCTAATGATATGAAAAATAAGAGGACAACATTTGGAGCCTTATTTTTACGAAAATGATGTTAGGAATGGCAAAACTGCGAAGCCCAACATTTCGAATACCAAAATTACAATTTCTCCTCCTTTATGTATATCGCATCCGGCTGTCTCCATCGTCTATCAGAAATATCTCTTCTATCTCTCTCACTTATCCCTGTGCGTAGGCGACCCGGCGCTAGACGGGGTTCGGCATGCCCGTTGCGGCACAGTTCCGCGGTGGCTCGGCGATGACGGGGCGACCTAACGTCCAGGCGCATCTGCCGCACGTGAGATGCTCACCACAGCGTGCGCTCACTACGCTCGCTCCCACATGCATCGCTTGCAGTTAGCTTCTACAGAGTAGCTGTTAGGATCGTTTTACAAGTGATCAAACAATTTTCAGGAAACGGCAAATACACATTTGTAGGAATTGGACTCGGCGCCCACGCTCTCCCGCTGACGCACCTACAAATCATTGACAACGGGAGCAAATGCCATCTGGCCTTCACCCGCAGATCTCGCACCTGCAAATCTTTTTTTAAGATCAATCCATGCCCTCACCCATATAGCTACAAATCAATTAAAAAATAAAATGTAATTGTCCATGGTGTCCGGCGGACCGTGCAACTTAACCATGCGAGGGACACTCGTGCTTCATGTCACTCGGCACCCGTTGCGCAGCTGCACCCTTGGCCACCGTCCAAGCCACCGCCATGCGGGTCTCGCCCTTGTTGCTGCGCTCTTGACCGTCGGTGGCGCCGCCCCTGCGCTTCCCCCGGCCGCTCCCCCTACCCAGCTCACATATGACAGCGCCGGCATGCCTCACCTCGACAGGCAGTGCCGCCACGCCATGCTATCGGGCCATGCGACCCCGTCCTCGCCAAACACTGTAGATGTTGGATTAATTGGGTCCTTGGTCCATTTCATTCTCAATTAATCAAAGAATTAAAGGTCCACACATGTTAGGGATGTAAATCCCGGATTGAGAGTCAACGGGAATCCTAACTAACTTAAGTGGTGGACCAAATGTGGACCACTTGTGAAGCTGGTAAAAGAAGAAGGGCGCGCCACACGCGCGCGCGCTCGCCTCGACGGGTCGTGGTCGAGTCGTGCCGCTCGGCGTGTGCTGTGTGATGAATGTTTTGCCACTGGCTACTGATGACAGTCATTAAGTCATAGCCGTTACCGATATTATTCAGAGAATCAGTAACCGTTGGGCTGACTAGTAACTGATGGCATAATGGTCATTGCTGCACTGTCGAATGCATCCAGGTTCATCCTCTCCTTCTCCCTGAGCGCCTATAAAAAGAGGCCTTTCCTCCCAGGCGTCGAATGCGTCCAGGTTCATCCTCTCCTTCTCCCTGAGCGCCTATAAAAAGAGGCCTTTCCTTCCAGGCGCGTCCAGGTTCATCCTCTCCTTCTCCCTGAGCGCTTATAAAAAGAGGCCTTTCCTCCCAGGCGAGACAGACCCGAAAGCTCTATCTTCTCTGGTACTCCTTTTAGTAGACCACTCTCTTATCCTGTTGTTTTGCTGCTCTCTCGCATCCCCAATGCAAAGTCATAGCCGTTACTGATATTATTCAGAGAATCAGTAACCGTTGGGCTGACTAGTAGCTGACGGCATAATGGTCATTGCTGCACTGCCGAACGCGTCCAGGTTCATCCTCTCCTTCTCCCTGAGCGCCTATAAGAAGAGGCCTTTCCTCCCAGACAAGACAGATCCGAAAGCTCTCTCTTCTCTGGTACTCCTTTTAGGAGACCACTCTCTTCTCCCTGTTGTTTGCTGCTCTCTCGCATTCCCAACGCAAACTTTGCGCGCACTCTGCTTGCGTGAGCAGTTGCCTCCGAACCCCGTCTGCCTAGTGATCCTCCTCGGGATAGGCGGGCGATAAGGTTTTTGGGGAGCGTACACGTACGCGCCTGCTCGCTGCGGTGAACGACTACTTCGTCTACTTCCCGGTGTCCATCTCCAGCAACCCGTACGACTACGTCCCTAAGCTAAATGACCACGTCCTCTTCATCACGCTGAACGACTACATCCCGGAAGCCGTTCGTGCGACTTCACTGCATCCCCTCGTCACTGCTTCGAGTTTGATCGACTACTTCAAGTAGGCTAGTCAATATGATGACTGGTAACGGCGATTCCGGTTCCTCCGGTTCCGACTCCGCCTCTGGGTACACACTAAAACTTCTCGAGTTTTACTTGCTGTTCTTGTTTCATATGAGATTTAACTTGAACACTAGTACTGGATCACTCACAATTGTCATGAATTTGTTGTTAATTTCCAGAATTAAAATATTTTGAAAATTGCCTAGTTTTCTAACAGTAGAGCCGCTGGGATTAGAGCAATGGATTATACACTATCGGATCGAGTTTCTTCATTTTTGTATTTGGTTGGAATTGAACAAGAAAACGGGTTGAAAGCCTGAAACACACTGTTAGGATTTCTGAGTGTCTGCCCTGGTACGCGCTGGCGATACCAAACAATGAGCCTGATCGGCTGCACTGGCTGCAGCTTATCGTTCCACCATCTCTTCAGGGGTCTGACAAGCACACACACTGCGATAAAAGTAGAAGGTAGTGCCTCCATAAATATTCAAATAGCAGCGCGTAATCTCGTTCAGCTTTTTTCTGAAAAGAAGAGCTCTGATGAACCTTATAGTGGTTATTAATGTTATATAATCTGAAAAGGGAAGGCTAGACGACGAAATTAGAAAACAAAAAGCAAACACTCACTATACGATCAAAGCACCATGCTTAAAAGCATTTCTTGACACTATTATTATACTCCTTTCAAATAGTAACATAATCTTGTTCAGATTTGTTCACAAAAAAGAAAAATTGTTCAGATTTGTGTGAACTTTATTTTCTGAAAGGAAGAGCGCTGATGGACCTTCCAGTGGATACTGTTATAATCTGAAAAGGAAAGGCTAAACGAAGTTAGCCAAAAAAGAAAACAGAGAGAGCAAACACCCACTCTCTGATGAAGCATCATGCTTAAAATCCTTTCTCGTCACCATTATTTTACTCCTTCGCGGAGCTCAGGAACGATCGCACGCAGGGCCAGCTGCAAGCAACCTAGCTAGTGCTTGACGAAGACGTTGTACTCGACGGTGGCGTCGCCGGTGCGGAGGTCGAACCAGTGTGTGCGCAGCAGGGCGTAGCCGCGGGCGAAGCGGAAGGCGCCGGTGCCGCCGAGGACGGGGAGCTCCCGGACGGCGTCGAGCGGGCAGTTCCGGCCGAGCAGCGCCAGCGTGCTGCCGTTGTACTCGCCGGACGTGAAGACGAGGTTCATGGCCTGCAGCAAGCCCAGCCTCGCCTGGTCGGACCCCATGTACAGGCCCTGGGCGCGGCCGACGGCGTTCGACTCCTGCTCGGGCCCCTCCGTCAGCGGGTCGTCCATCACGTTCACCATCCCGAACATGGTCTGCGGCGACGCGGCGGGCGGCGGGTCCAGCACGCGCACCGCCGTCGGCGACTTGCCACTCACCGTGTCGTGGAAGTAGAAGTGGAGGTGCGTCGCGCCGGCGGCGGCGTCATCGTCCTTGTTGCGACGCCCGGCGTGCTCGGCGGCGGCGGCCGCTGTCGGCGAGTCGTGTTGCGGCTGCTGGTGGGCTTTGGCTACGATGGCCAGCGCGAGGACGAAGAGCAGGAGGGTCGCTCCATTATTCTTGGACATCTTTGAGCTGCGGCGGTGCGAGTGCCAAGTGCGAGTGTGACTTGGGTGGGTCTCTGCGCTGGTTCACGAGCTACAAATTTATAGTGGAGTGTTGTAGAGTAGGTGTAGAAAAGATTTGGTGATGCGTGCCTGGTGTGGCGATTGGGGCTCGCGAAGGCTGCTCCTTGGAAGCGAACAAAGTGACAAGTGGTAGGACGGGCGGCAACCGGCAATGCTTTGCTTGGCCATCGATGAAAAGCGCATCAGGTGGGAGCACTCGATCAGCACACTGCAGAGTAGCAGCAGATCACATTTGCGAATATGAATTGCTTGTGGTTTGGGTGGAGAGTTTCTGGAAAGGATTCTCAGTGCTCTGTGCTGTTGCATTGTGTCGGTGGAGGCAAGCAACGGGCCGCGAACGACCATGATTAAGTGATTAGTTGCTTCAGTTCCCTTTATAAGTTGATAATGAAGATCAACAATTCAACAAACAGGCCGAGTTGGTCAATGTTCCCCGGCGCCAGTTGTGTTAAGTGACAAAAGATGCTCATTCAGCAATTGTATTGACAACTCTAATCCCACCATTGTTTTACATTCTTTGATTTGAAACAAGTTATGAGCCTCAGTGAGTGAGAACGATAGAATTACAAAGATAATAATGATGTCTGGTAAGGCTTTTCAAGCGTGATGCTTCATCGCAGTATTTGCTTTTTTATTTTCATCAGGCTTTTCTTTTTAGCTTATAACAAGCATGATTTGTACCAATAAGAAGGTTCTTCGGAACTCTTATTTTCAGGAAATGCGGTTCACAAATCTGATGGGGATTTTTTAATACTTAAATCTGATGGAGATTATCTTGCTATATGAGTGGAAAGTTGTCCAACAAACGTTGAGGATGAAAGGTTTTTCCCGAACATGGGGTAGATGGATTGAGTCTTTTACACAAAGAGGTCACGTGGGCATCAAAATCAATGATCAGGTAGGGAAAAATTTCCAAACATGTAAAGGTCTAAGGCAAGGGGATCCGCTATCACCCATCCTCTTTAACATCGTTGTTGATATGTTAGCGGTTATCATCAATAGAGCAAAGGAAGAGGGGCAGATATCGGGAGTTGTGCCGCATTTAGTTGATGGTGGTCTCTCTATCTTACAATATGCAGATGACACAATCCTCTTTATGGACCATGATTTAGCTAAAGCCAAAAATTTAAAATTGTTGTTGGGCGCTTTCGAACAGTTTTCCGGTCTTAAGATTAACTTTCACAAGACCGAGATATTCTGTTTTGGACAAGCTAAAGACCATGAACAACAATATGCTGAGATTTTTGGGTGTAAATCTGGATCTTATCCTTTTAGATACCGGGGAATTCCGATGCACTACAGGAAATTAAGTAATTCTGATTGGAAAATAATAGAGAAAAAGTTTGAAAAGAAATTGAGTAGTTGGAGAGGAAAGCATATGTCAGTGGGCGGTAGATTGGTACTGATTAACTCTGTCTTAACCAGCTTGGCGATGTTTATGCTATCCTTCTTCGAGGTTCCAAAAGGCGTTCTAGAAAAGTTGGATTATTTTAGATCGCGATTCTTTTGGCAAACTGAAGGACAGAAGAGGAAGTATAGATTAGCTAGATGGGATATTCTATGCCAACCGAAAGAGTGCGGGGGTCAAGGAATCAAGAATCTGGATATACAAAACCAATGCCTTCTGAGTAAATGGTTATTTAAGCTTATCAATGTAGATGGACTGTGGCAACAATTGTTAAGAAATAAATACTTGAGATCGAAAACTATTACGCAAGTAGAGAAGAAAGCGGGAGACTCACATTTCTGGTCGGGTCTGATGAAAGTGAAGGAAATCTTTATAGGCTATGGTACTTTCCACTTAAATGACGGTAGACAAGTCAGGTTTTGGGAAGACAAATGGTTGGGGAATTTCACTCTTAGACAACAGTATCCGTCCCTATATCATATTGTTAGGAAGAAAAACGATACCGTAGCCACTGTTTTTTCAATATACCTCTAAATGTGTCTTCTAGGAGATCATTAGCAGGTATGGATCTGAATTTGTGGCATAACCTGATTAGTCATATTAGTCATATACAACTGAATGATAGTGCAGATAGCTTTAGATGGAACCTCACTCAATCTGGTTTGTTTAGTGTCAAATCTATGTATATGGCTCTTATTGCTAATGGAAACTTACACCGTAATACACATATTTGGAAGCTGCGAGTCCCGTTGAAAATCAAGGTATTTATGTGGTATTTGAAAAGGGGTGTCATCCTTACAAAGGATAATTTAGCTAAGCAGAATTAGAATGGGAGTAAACTTTGTTCTTTCTGCTCCAGAGAAGAAAATATTTAGCACCTCTTTTTTTATTGTCATATGGCTAGATTCCTGTGGATGACAGTGCAGATTGCTTTTAATTTACCAATACCCAGCTTTAATCATGTTTTTAATAATTGGCTCGTAGGGGTTAGTGGAAAGCAAAAGTATAAACTGTTAGTCGGTGTTTCGGCTCTATGTTGGGCACTATGGCTCAGTAGGAATGAAAGAGTTTTTGATAAATCCCCGATGAAAACTTATTTACAAGTACTATTCAGAGAAACGTATTGGCTCCGGTTCTGAGCTCAGCTACAAAGGCATGAACAAGACCGGGAGGAAATAAGAGATGCATGTCAAGCATTGGAGGTGCTGGCTATGGGTCTATTTGCTCACCATGGATGGAGGTTTAGCAATAGAATTGCGTTGTAATCTCTTATCGAATTATCTGGTGTGATTTATTTTGTGAAACTAGCCTACATGTCTGGTAAGGCTTTTCAAGCGTGATGCTTCATCACGTATTTGCTTTTTTATTTTCATCATGCTTTTCTTTTTAGCTTATTATAATAAGCATGATTTGTATCAATATAAGAAGGTTCGGAAATCTTCTTTTCAGGAAATGCGGTTCACAAATCTGATGGAGATTTTTTTATATGTACTTAAATCAGATGGATATTATATTGCTATATGAGTGCATGAGTACGCACGCGCTTTTGTGATCAACCCCAACTAACGCACGCTTAAACTATTTTTTTCATCATCAGATAAAGTGGAATAAATGGATAGTATGTTCAGCGCTGCATTGGCTATTTCAGAGATCAAGATGGAACAGAATGACGCGGCCTGAACAATTGACTGAATATCAACGGCCCGGCAATCATTTTGTATGCACGCATCAAAACAGAAAGGACCAATACCAAATCTTTTTCATTGGCACTCCACTTCATGCGTAGTCAGCAAACTGGCACAAGTCAGGGGCGATACCACTCTTGATAATTTGCATTCCATCATCCTAACGTCATCGAAGTTCTAATTCATGACCGAAAAAATATACAAGTTAATGCAGAGCAAGGCTGGGATAAATGTGAATCTTGATGTGGTCTAACTGCTCACAGATCAAGGTTGCCCGTATGGATCGAAACCCCAATATTCAGATCAGGGAATGTTAGAAATGCTTCTGCTTCCTACTAAAATCGCCACCTCAGGCTTCATGCTGTACATGAATGCTATATCACCGAAGCTTAAAAGAATTGAAGTAAACAGGGAATTAGACAGTCGGATAAGTCAGGACAAAGACTGACGGTACTTTTCCTTGCAGGGAAACAGTATAAACTGAGAAGATATGAAGATTCTAAGATTACTGAGATCCCATAAGGTAGTGGAGTATGATAACAACATACTTGTGCATGACAATGCATAAAACCTACCTTGAAAATGATTCATTGTTTTGAATTTGATAACAGGTCTTTCAATTCATCTTTGATTGCCTGATGACAAAACTTGTATTGGTCCTGCAAAGCAGAAGATGGCATTAGACTACCTAGATCCTAGTGCTTCTGGCAAATCTGTTCTTTTGTTACTCTGGGGGATTGCTCCAACAAAAAAGATAATAATGTCTGACTAACACATGAGAAACAGGCCCTAACAATCAAGTAATCCCCAGCAGACCAACTGTTAGCAGCATACTGCCATTTCCAAGATGAAAAAACAAAGATGTTCAGCATGAAGTACCTACCTCTAACAATCGAGTACCAAGTATAGTCAAATTTCAACAACCATGTACTCACTAACTCTAGTTCAGCAGAAAAGGTAATAACCACTCTTCCGTGAGAAGCAGAGCAAGTGCTTTTCCAGAGTCTTTTGGTTAGCAAGTACTGGCTGCACTACACTGAAACTATTCTGTATACCTGAGGATTATGCAACTGAACCGTAGAGAAAAAAATAAAGAGACACACCATACCTCTGTTTGGACCGTTCCAGGCCGTTGTTCGGCGCATTAGCTTGACCCTATGCATAATAAGTTAAAAGAATTTAAAAATGTAATCCCCGTACTGGTAGCAAAGTCCTTAAATTCATCGGACCTAAACTTTGTTCCTTGGTCCGTTGTAACACCCCAGACACCACAAACACCAAGATATCACTAAATGCCTTTCACACGTGTTTGACTACAAATCTCCAGGAAAGGCCGTAGCCAGCTTTATATATAAAGCATCCTCAAAGGATACTGGGATTACCAGTTTACAATAAAGCACACACCGCTCGAAGAGCAGCATCCAACAAACCCGTAACGGGACCCTCTAGGCCGCGCGCCAGAGATAGCAAGGCACTACTCGCGACGAACAAACTTAAGGACCATGAGAACATTACAAGTCGACTGGACCCGACCTTCTGCGGAACCAACAACTCTACCACCAACGGCTACAGGAATCCTCCCAACAACGCCTTCAGGAAGGCAAAGGCGAGACTGAGCCAACGTTTGGTTTTCACCACGGAGAGATTTCACGAACCGCCGTCGAACGAGACCCTACAGACAACGCCCTCAAGAGGGAAGAGCAACCGCCGTTGCCTGACCCGAACCGGGTCGAAGCTTACGCTTGAGGACCATCGCCCGACGAGCCGAGAGCACCTAGACCGATTCCGCTCGCTTCCATCCCTCGCCCACCATCGCAACCGCCGAAGCTCGCACACTAGGTTCTATATGCACCCGATGGCAACACCCGACACCTCGGGAAGGTTTGGGGACCTCGAAAGAAACAATATAAATGATATTTTTTGAAGATAACCCATCACTAGCATCTAAACGTGTAAATTAAAGAAGAACACTATATCATTCTAAGTGATGCCAAGCCTGATCTGGCAACACCACCTATTCGACTCTTCCCCGAGTCACTTCTGGCATGATATTCCAGGTGCGTTCGACAGGCGCAGGCGCGGCGGAGCGTGCCACCGATCCTAGTTGGTTACGAAGTCTACAGCAATTTAGCAAGGGCTCGTCTGAGAATTCGCTAGGCCTACAGCAGTACAGGAGGACGAAATGTCAATGTGCTACCTTCGACAGTTGCACCTGGACCGCCGTGGCAAAACACAATCAACGCAAACACCGGTGGCCGCATCAATATAAGCCGAACAGGCGTCTTCCTCGTCGCCTCCATCCAGCAAGCCGGAGGCGTCCTGCGCCATCCGAGGCTCGCTCCTGCACACACATATATACAGCAATTCACCAATCACCACCAACAAACAAATCGCATATCACAAATTCACAATCAGATCAAGCAACTACCGTCAAGTCCGTTCCGTTCCGTACCTCTTGGTTGGCATGAGTCTCTCGTAGTGCGCCTGCACGGCGCGGCCGTACCCAAACATTCCGGCCATCCCCAACGCCGCCGCCCACACGACGACCACAGCACCGACCTTGCCGAAGAGGGCGCCGGCGACTGCCGAGCACCATGCCCACGACGAACGTTTCGGTTTCGGCCTGGAGAGGGCTCCCGTGGAGCAGCACCAGCTGCAGGGAGACTAGCAGAAAGGGCCCGGCGAAGAACATGAGCAGGAACAGCGCGGCGTCACCGGCGCCCGCCGGTGTCTCCGGCGGCTCCGGCCCCATCCACATGGCCAGCGACACGATCGCGCAGGATGCGGCCGCCATGAACACCATGCTGACGGCGAGAAAGGTCCGGCAGGACCGCTCGTGGTCAACCTCCGCGCGGCTCCAGTAGGTCGGGGCCGACGCCGCCGCGGCGGCGGCGTTTTGCTCGGCGCCCGTGCGCTGCCGCCGCGCGGCGAGGGAGCGCCCGAGCGGGGCGGCGGAGTAGAGCGTGGCGAGGAACATCGCGGCCGCGCCCGCGCCGGGGGAGACCAGCCTGGCGCCGGCGGCGCCGGCCAGCAGCAGGAACGTGGCGCGCGAGAACACGGTCGCTGTCAGTGACGCCCGGCCAGGCGCCCCCGAGAGCGCGATTGTCCAGAAGTAGAAGTAGGCGCAGATCAGCGGCGACAGCTCCCACACGGCGACGGAGATGTTGATGTCTTCGACGGCGCCGGCGCGGCACAGCGCCCTCGCCGCGAGACACGCGAACGCGAGCGCGACACGACGACGCACATGGCGACCGGTCCGACGCGGGAAGGCTGCGCAGCCGCCGGCGACTTCTCGCCGTCGTTCTGGCTAGAGGCGACTGTGGCATCTTCCATCTTGGAGGCTTGCGTTGCGTCCTCAATGAACGCTCGAACGTTTATATATAAGCTCGTGCCTCTGTAATTCATTTCGAATTCGAGTTTAACTGTATTTTCAAACTACCATCAGGCCTCTCTTTTTTCCAAATTTACTCCGAGGTTTCAGGTTTTACATACTTCCATATCGAACCAGCCATCCATGATTTTCAGGTGGAGCAGGTTTTTCCAAATTGACTCGCTCGATCTGATGAAATCAGTGGAATTGCTGATGATGTTGAAAATGATGAAGCTGCCCGGACTGCCAAGATAAAGAAGGCAATTGTGCGTGAAAAAGAGATTTCTTGCAGCTTTTCTGACGGAGTTATTGGCAATCCCACAATTGAAATCAATGGAACTGAAACTGCTAGGGGTGTCAAGACAAAGAAGGCAACTGATAGTGCCTAGAAATCTGTTCCTAGTTAGAATGCTGCAGAAGTTGGTTCCAAGAATCCTTCTGGGGAATGCTGCTAAGACGAATCCTGCTTCGCATACTTCGCATTGCTCCATGAGGTCCATGGTGAGGCCCCCTGTGCTCAAACACAAAGGCGAGGTAGTGGAAAGCTACGATGCTCTTGCGGGTACTGACGGAAGTTCTAGTGGTGAAATACCTACTTCGCAAACTAGGAAGCAGGTCAAAAAAAATAGGTGCTTCAAATTTGATGAAAGTTCTAGACTTGTCTTTTGGTCTCTTTGGTGGTGTATCAAGTCTAGAATTTTTGAAGGTGCGATGCATGATGGTCCGTAGGGGTGGATGTCAAGCCAGCTTGGCTCGTTTTGGCTCGGCTGTTCGAGCTCGTTAGCCAAACGAGCCAGCTCGGCTCGGCTCGCTAAGAAAACGAGCAAAAATCCTGGCTCGGCTCGGCTCATTAGCTCGCGAGCTGGCTCGTTAAGCGCGTTGAGCTAGAGTTAAATTTTAAATTACCATAATAATATATAATATAAAAAATATAGTATTTATATAGTTTTAATATCTCTAAAATCTACTCTATCATACTAAAATAATAGAATATAACCATAACACCATATATAACTACGCATATAGTATACATATATTATTATTAATTAATAATTTGCTCATTAGTCTATTAAACCTTCTAGCTCGTTTGGCTCGCGAGCAGCTCGCGAGCCGGCTTGAACTCGCTCGTTATACTAACGAGCAAATACTCTTGCTCGACTCGTTAGGAATATGCACCGAGCCGAGCCGAGTCGAGCCGAGCCAGCTTCGATCCGAGCGAGCTAACGAGCTTCGAGCATTTTGTCCAGTCCTCATAGTCTGTAATAAAAATCTCCATGTGTGTTTCTGTTATGTATGATATGTACGATGAACTTGGTCTATGACTTGAACTGATGTAGGTGTAGTCAGAGCACCTGAACTTGGTCCGTAACTTGAACGGATGCAGATCTGTACTTAGAGCACCTGAACTTATTCTAAGCACCATGTTCAATGTGGCTTGCACGTTATTGAGGCAGTGCTTTGAGAATTAATGAAAATATTTTGGTGTTGGTGTGCTATGGTGCTACCAGCTGGAACTTTTTTTCTAATCTCATTAGACCTTTAACCGTAAGATTAGATGATGGTGTAATTGGGCTCATTACATTCGTCTTGTCGCCTCTGCTGGCCGGGATGCCGGAGTAGGAAGAGAGCATCGTGGAGAGGCTTTTTCTTCGATTTCAGTTGCGGAGATACACAACAACCCACCGCTACTGAGTGCAAAACTTATCTCTGTCCTGTGGGCGGCTGTGTATTCCGGTTTGAAAGAGGGTGACCCTTTGTCTTTCCCTCCCACCTTTTTATAAATGTGGTCCGGGCAGGAACCATTATTGTTTTTTTGGACCTTGCAACGTTGGCATGGTGCAGTCCTTTTTTAGGCTAATTGAACAATTTCTAGCCAGTTTTTATATAAACTCTCATCCACCGTTCTTCGGCCATTCTCAGTGAGGGTTTCATCAGCATTAAATACAGTGCCATGTCAGCTTTTTTGATGATGTGGCAAAGAATAAATGAAGAGATAGATGAATTGAGTTTCATGGTGGTGAAACCCTGTGTACACTATTTTCAAGAGAGTCTGTGTCTTGCATGTAGCCTTGGAAACAACAAATAATGAAACTTTGCATTGAGAGGGGACTATTTCAACTATGAATTAAATGAACTTTTGCTTATGTGGTATCCTTGGAAACATAAATATGAAATGACCATTGAGAATGGCCTTACGACACATGTATTACACGGTACATACAAAAGAAGCAAATACTACAGCATGCTTCAACCACCTCCAAAAAAACAGAAACAGGCTTTAACAAGGTGTGCAGGTTCTACAAAATTTGCTCACTACACAACTATGATACCTCACTCTCAGTAACACATATGGGAGAGAAACATGCAATGACTAAATCAATTAACTGAAAATCCCCATGCAAAATACATGGGTACATTACATAAGTTGCCATCAGGTCATAACAAAATGGATTTAACACACGAACTACTAGGCTACCTAGTACTCACAAAGCAAGCAATGATATTCAAATATAAATAGCACTACAATAACCTTTTAGCCAGCATTTCAAATGGTTGCCTAGAATTGTATAGTCCTACAATCTGAACCCAGTGGCCAGAAGAATTTTCATCTAATTGATTAATTACAACAAAAAAAAATATACAAAAAATAATAATAGGGAAAAATGAAAACACCTTATTTTTCGAGTTGGCTTAGCAAGTCCCGATACATTTGCCAGCTCTGCTTCCAACTCCTTTTTCTGCAAACCACAAAGAAGCTTGGTTATATTGTTGACTGATAGAACACAATAATTATGCATTTTACACTTCTATTTTAAGAATAACGCACCATGGTGTCTCTCATCTTCTCGAATAAAATAGATTTTACAGGCTCTTTGCCAATCCACCGACAAAGCTCTAGTGTCAAACCCTTGGAAGCAGAGCTGGCAAATGTATCGGGACTTGCTAAGCCAACTCGAAAAATAAGGTGTTTTCATTTTTCCCCTTTAATATTATTTGCATCATTGGACGAGAAGCTC
>OAMR01000586.1:687457-717231 GCA_900205405.1 Echinochloa crus-galli | reverse complement strand
GTTTTTTCTCCTGAAGGAAGATGTGTATAAGAGACAGGTGTAGGCCGGCTCCTCCCTGCCGCCAATGGTCACCAGACCCGGGAACAGGTCCCTGCAAAGAAGACCTAGGATGCCGTTGACTTTGCGGGCTTTAACACCGCCCATGGTCACCCAATTCCTGCCCAAGTGATTAAGATAAATTGTTAGTCCATATTGTGATTTCCAACATATGAATATTAAATGAAAAGGTACTTGCAACATCTAAAATTACTTACCTTGGAGGGCTGGGTGAGATCACGGGGCAACGCTCCATGGGTATCGGTCGCTTCGGGAGTTGAGAGGGGCCTCGCGGCCAAAGCCGAGTTGGCCGAGTTCTCAGAGGCATCCTCGTCCTCGGGGTCCTCCGCTCCGTGCTCCTCGGCTCCGTGCTCCTCGGGCACGTGCTCTTCGTCCTCGCGGTCCTCGTCCTCGCGGTCCTCGTCCTCGCGGTCCTCGTCCTCGCGGTCCTCGTCCTCGCGGTCCTCGTGCTCCGCGTCCCGAGTGTCCGCCGCCGAAGGAACAAAGTCCTCGTCGGACGAAGACGAAGAAGGTACGGGGGTCCGCTCTCGCCTCTTGCCCTTGCCTCGCCCCCCGCGCACGGCCTTCTTCTTTCGCCCCTTGCCCTTGCCACCAGACGACCCAGCTGCATCGCCGGAGGACCCTCCCTCTTTGAACTTCCGGTATAGCGACATGACGTTCCTCATTGCACCGCCCCGACCCACCATCTTGGTTCAATCACCTGTAATCAACAAAAACATACATTTATTAGATAACCGATATGAACATAAATTATTAGAAAGAAATTTATTAGATAACAATATGAACATAAATTATTAGAAAGACATGTAATATATAAGAAATATGAACCGACATAAGCTACTAGAAAGAAATGATACAATATATAAACATACATTTATTAGAAATAATCATCATCATCGGGAATAACTGGATCAACGGGCGCATCATCACTATCGTACATTTCGAGATGTTCATGATCGTCCTCCAAAGGAGGAGGAATGTCGTCTGTGTCATCGCCTAACTGTAATCGTTGTAATGATCAACGGGCGCATCATCACTATCGTACATTTCGAGATGTTCATGATCGTCCTCCAAAGGAGGAGGAATGTCGTCTATGTCATCGCCTAATGTGCCATGTCATCTGTTTCGCGGAGTCCTCGGTCATGTAAAGCCGTTGGATCCTCGGTATAGCTTCTAGCCCATTTTCTTGGAAGAACTCTCCATCATAGGTGTTTGGATCTATGTTATAATCTTCATTGTTTGGGACTGGTAGTTTACCGCGTGGCGACACTTTGTATACAACGTCCCAACCCTCAAGCCTTTTGTCCTTTTTGCACGGGTATGGCAAATAATACACCTGGGTGGCTTGTTGAGACACTATATAGACATCATCTCCAGGTAAGACAGATGATTGTCGAATTTCGACTAGCCCAAGACTAGGGGTTCGTCTCACCACTGAAGGATCAAACCAATGACATTTGAAGATAACAGGAGAAAGAGGTTTGCTTCCACCGAAATTAAGCTCTTATATTTCTTCAAGTCTCCCATAGTAATCGACCCCATCAGAGCCTGGACTATAGACTCCGGTATTTGTAGTCCTTCGATTGGTCATGACTTGTTGTGCGAAAACGGTAACCATTCACGTCATATCCGGTAAATGACTTGACCTTATACGCACAACCATCGGCGATTTGTCTCAACTTGGCACTCATAGACCCATCGGATTGGCCCTGCGAGTTCGACCAGGATAGTTTGTTATATTTATGACACGACTTTAATAACGTCGAATTTAGGACAAGACTCAAAATTAAGTGTACCTTCCGTTTGAACCAAGAAATAAAATCAGGGTTTCCATGTTAAGAAGGTTATCAATTTCGTGCGGGGTAGGAGCCCTCCTATTACTCCAGAATTGATCAAGAAATTCCCTGTATGAACGAGAAACAAGAGTGTTGGATGCAGAATAGTGGTAAATACTGAGGGCGGGTGATCTTTGACGTGCTCCCCTACGGGCTCAACGGCGGGCGGTCGGAGAAGGGCGACGGAGGCCGGGGGGCAGTCGAGGACGTCCTGGGGCGGCCGGGGGGCACTCGGGGACGGCCAAGCGCGGCCGGTGGTAGTCGGGGACGGCCGGGGGCTACATCCACAATTTTAAAATGTTTAGAATCTTAACATACACGTAAGTAGTATATATAGTCAAATGAAAATTTTGGCAGCACATCCCCTGCACGGGGAGGTAAATGAAAACCCATCCTGCAAAAAACACGGCACGAAGGCCGGCAAACCACCACGGCACGAAGGCCGACAACCACATACATAAGGACATATATCAACTAGAGAACCTATCACGGGAACAATAGGCCGACCACGTACAAATGAGGTCAAATATGCTACCTTTCCTATCAAAATTCTAATATGTACTACAACAACACTAGCATTCGCTGCATACCCATCAGGAAATTTCAATGTTTGGAACCAACTTAGCACTTCCCTCTTTTGGTCATTATCGAGAACGAAATCGGCCTTAGGTTTTTTCCATGTTTTGCCGTCCCTGGGAGGTGGTATATTTAGGTTCGGTCTATTGCATAACCGCTGCTGATCCACTCTAGCCTTGGTATTGTCTTTTTTTTTTCAGGAATGTTCATGATTGTACCCCAAAGTGCCTCGGCAAGATTCTTTTCAGTGTGCATCATATCAATATTATGTGGAAGCAGAACGTCTTGCATGTACGGGAGCTTCCACTTCCACAGGCCCAACTTATGAGTCCAGGCATGTTGCTCGCCATATCCCACAAAACGGCCATCCGCCCCGACCTCGAGAGCATCTAACTCTGCACAAACATCCGCACCTGTCATCATTTGTGGTGCAGGGTCTTGAACCCTGACACCTTTCGTGAAGTTCTTGATATCTTGTCTGAATTCGTGTTCAAGAGGGAGAAATTGACGATGTTTGTCGAAGCATGAATATTTTCCACCCTTGGTCAACCAGATGAACTTCAGAGATGCCTTGCATATTGGACATGGGAACTTCCCGTGGACACACCAGCCGCAGAATATCCCATACGCCGCTCTAGTAACTCTACCTCCTTAGCATTATGAACCACATCTCCAGTGTCCTCGTCAACAAACATTTCTGAGTCTAAATCCATTCCGACCGCTTGGGTTAAGTCTATCTCAAAAGACCCTTCTAGCCCATTTTCTTGGAAGAACTCTCCATCATAGGTGTTTGGATCTATGTTATAATCTTCATTGTTTGGGACTGGTAGTTTACCGCGTGGCGACACTTTGTATACAACGTCCCAACCCTCAAGCCTTTTGTCCTTTTTGCACGGGTATGGCAAATAATACACCTGGGTGGCTTGTTGAGACACTATATAGACATCATCTCCAGGTAAGACAGATGATTGTCGAATTTCGACTAGCCCAAGACTAGGGGTTCGTCTCACCACTGAAGGATCAAACCAATGACATTTGAAGATAACAGGAGAAAGAGGTTTGCTTCCACCAAAATTAAGCTCGTATATTTCTTCAAGTCTCCCATAGTAATCGACCCCATCAGAGCCTGGAGTATAGACTCCGGTACTTGTAGTCCTTCGATTGGGCATCCTCTGCTCATGACTTGTTGTGCGAAAACGATAACCATTCACGTCATATCCGGTAAATGACTTGACCTTATACGCACAACCATCGGCGATTTGTCTCAACTCGACACTCATAGACCCATCGGATTGACCCTGCGAGTTCGACCAGGCATGTTTATACCTTCCGTTACTCATAGACTCAGTAACGTCGAATTTAGGACAAGACTGAAATTAAGTGTACCTTCCGTTTGAACCAAGAAATAAAATCTGGGTTTCCATGTTTAAGAAGGTCATCAACTTCGTGTGGGGTAGGAGCCCTCCTATTACGCCAGAATTGATCAAGAAATTCCCTGTATGAACGAGAAACAAGAGTGTTGGATGCAGAATAGTGGCTAGGTACTTGAAAACAAGATCGTTCTGAACTTACCGCATGTATGGCTCAACTTCGGATAGATTGGTGAGCACATAGAGCATGATAGCGCGCCACTCTACATTTGTCAAATTTTTGTTGGTGCCTTCACTTGCACTTCCTAGTTGCCCTCGGAAAGTAGAGCATGGAAACTACGTACCCATCTACACATCCTCGAGCTGTCCAAAAACGTGGACAATTCGAAACAGATATGGTTAGACATATGCAATGATTCACATATTCACAACCGTATCTCTTTCGAACGGGAGACGTCTAACTAGGTTACGTGACACAGTTGTGCACAATCTTGGCCTGCTGTATTTAACTGTACGGTATGAAGGCGGTACAGATAATCTTTGCGTTTCCTAACTGTAAACAAGATGAAGGATCATCTTCCTCTTCTGCCTTGATATCGACAAAGGTAGAGATACAATATCTCCACATTTGTCGATACCAAGACAGAAGTAGGAAGAAGATTCTTCATCTTATTTACCTTAGGAAACGCAAGAACATGGCAAAAAAGCTACACGGTAAAGATAAATACAAGAGACGAGGGTTGTACACAACTTAAATATGAATCTACAAATTAAATGCTGAGGGGGTATGGTTTTGCATGTGCTCACCTACGAGCTCGACGTCGGGCGAGTCGGTGATGCTCGTGTCGGTGCAGAAGGCGGGAACGGCTACGGGTCCCTGAAAAAAAGGAAATGTTGTCAAATGAAAAATTCGGCAGCACCTCCCCTGCACGGGGAGGTTTCTGAAACCCCATCGTGCAAAAAAACACAGCAAGAAAGCCGACAACCACATACACAAGGATATCCACGGCACGAAGGCCGACATCCACATACACAAGGATATCCACGGCACGAAGGCCGACATCCACATACACAAGGATATCCACGGCACGAAGGCCGACATCCACATACACAAGGATATCCACGGCACGAAGGCCGACATCCACATACACAAGGATATCCACGGCACGAAGGCCGACATCCACATACACAAGGATATCCACGGCACGAAGGCCGACATCCACATACACAAGGATATCCACGGCACGAAGGCCGACATCCACATACACAAGGATATCCACGGCACGAAGGCCGACATCCACATACACAAGGATATCCACGGCACGAAGGCCGACATCCACATACACAAGGATATCCACGGCACGAAGGCCGACAACTTTGCAAATGAGGTGAAATATGCTAGCATTCCAATCATTCCTATCAAAATTCTATCATCCAATCCTATATATATACATTCAACAACTACCATATCATCGGAAACTCGAACATGGATCAGACATGTTCCACCGACCACGAGTCGCATGATTAAGCTCCATTTATGCAAGCTACTAATTAAGTGTCTGCCTGCGTGCGTAAACATGCATTCAGCGTCGTGCTGGACGTTCGTGGCGGCGGCGACGATGGAGAGCGCAAAGGCAATAAAAACCGGCGGGGCGCCGCCGGTGCTGTCGGAGCAGCAGCTTGTGGACTGCGACTACTACGACGACGGCTGCGGCGGCGGCTGGATGGACACGGCCTTCCAGTGGGTGATCGACAACGGCGGCATCACCTCGGCGGCGGCGTACCCCTACACGGGCAAGAACGGCACCTGCCGCACCACCGGCGTGCCGGCGGAGGTGAAGCTGCGCGGCTACAAGATGCTGCCGCGCCGGGACGAGGCGGCGATCATGGCGGCGGTGGCGCTGCAGCCCGTCGCCGTGGCCTTGGACGGCAACGACACCTGCTTCCAGCACTACTTCGGCGGCGTGTACGACGGCAAGTGCTTCACCGCCGACGGCGTGTACGAGGGCGGCGCGTGCAGCCGGAGCAACCTCAACCATGCGGTAGCCCTCGTCGGGTACGGGACGATGCCGGATGGGACTAAGTACTGGATCGCCAAGAACTCGTGGAGCCGCTTGTGGGGTGACAAGGGCTTCGTCTACCTGCTCAGGGACTTGCCGCCCTACGGCCTCTGCGGACTTGCGGAACGCCCCAGCTACCCGATCATCTGATGACACACCTCAGATGTGCCCCATGCCGTCGTCTGTTTGCCTCCGTGCATATACATATGCACATACGACATGCATGTCTGCATGTCTATATATATCGTTGTAATAAAGATTAGGGTGCTGACATGCATCCTTTGCCTATAAATATAAATAAATAAGTGAGGTGGTATTTAGTGACATGTGTCATCCGTTTGTCTGGATTGGATGAACTTTTTTTTTCTTTAGGCCAGTCTCAATACACGTGTTATGGAGAGTTTTATGACAATAAATTACTGCACACATCAGCAAAATTTGCTAACTTTGGCGAGGAAAAAGAGAGTTTTCTCGAGAGTTTCATAGTCATATGACTCTTCTCAGCCCCCCTTACCAAGACCTATGACAGTGGATGAAAAACCCACCGACAACGAATTTGTTTCACCCCATAACATATATTTGATCATAAACACCATGTAGGACTTATGTTGCCGTCTAGCTGTCTATGAAATTGTGCATTGTGCCATATAAAACTACGCACTAAGAGAGGTTATTCGTTCTATTGAAAAACAAACATGTTGGTCTTACACTACAGGAAACCGGCTGTTTGCCGAGTGCCGCCCCAAAAACTCTCCGCAAAGCTTTTGCCGAGTGTAGCACTCGGCAAAGCCGAGTCGGCATATCTCGTGTCGGCAAAGGCAGTGTTTGCCGAGTGTCGGATGTCGGGCACTCGGCAAAGCCTTTGCCGAGTGCGAAACCAGACACTCGGCAACATAAAGCACTAACAGACGGCCCCTCCCAACGGAAAGGCGCCGTCTGAGGCCGTTTGTGAGTTTTAACGGGGGCTTTGCCGAGTGCTACCCTCGGCAAAGCCCCCACTCTTTGCCGAGTGTCGCCCTAACAGGCACTCGGCAAACATGTGTCTGGACCAGGCCGGCCCATCTGTTTGCCGAGTGTCTCAACATGGAACCGATAGATAGTGACGTGGATGTCTCTTTCTTCGAACCGACTAAGACGGGGTATTTGTTCCCTCTGTTTCTTTTCAAACTTTTGTGTTTGAATTCCAAGTTTTTTCAGAAATATTTTCAAATTTTCAAAATCTTTGCCGAGTGTCCGCTTTGTACACTCGGCAAAGCTGTGGCAGTCCAAACGGCCGTTGGCACGCGCGGCACGTGCTAGACACGTGCCACAGCTTTGCCGAGTGTCAGGTTGGAGACACTCGGCAAAGTAGATGCAGCCCAAACGGCCGCCAAAAGCCGTTGGCTGCCGTGTCACGCGCTGAGCACGTGCGGCGTCTTTGCCGAGTGTCAGCAAGCGGACACTCGGCAAAGAGGTTTGTTGCCGAGTGTCTACCTTCTGCACTCGGCAAAGTAGATGCAGCCCAAACGGCCCCTAACGGCCGTTGGCGGCCATGTCACGCGTTGAGCACGTGCGGCATCTTTGCAGAGTGTCCCTTGCCTGACACTCGGCAAAGCGGCTAGGGACACTCGGCAAAGAATATTTTTGCCGAGTGTTTTCTCTTTGCCGAGGGCCTTCTTCTGGACACTCGGCAAAGAGAGTCTTTGCCGAGTGCCCGATATTATACACTCGGCAAAGACCGAGACACTCGGCATATGCCGGGTTTCCCGTAGTGATTAGTTCCGGACACAATCCAAACGAACAGGGCGAAAATGGGGTGGATGGAAAGTCCGTTCTCTACTTGTGCAACTTAACTGGCTCTCTACGAACTGAAAAAGATCCATTATTCTAAAGTGGCTAAGCCACAATATGGACCTACGATTAGTGGCTTTCTTTTGTCGACCACATCCTTTGCATAAAGATTTTGATCCTTCGACCTTCAACCCGCATGGAACAGGCCAGTAGTGCAAGGGAACTGAAGTAACTAATAACTTAATCATGGTCGTTCGCGCCAGAGGTGACTTCTCCCGGCCCGTTGATTGCCTCCACCGACACAATGCAAGAGCACAGAGCACTGAGAATCCTTCCAAAAACTCTCCACCCGAACCACAAGCAATTCATATTCGCGAATGCGATCTGCTGCTCCTCTACACAGTGTGCTGATCGAGTGCTCCCCCACCTGATGTGCCTTTCATCGATGGTCAAGCAAAGCATTGCCAAGAAGATGAATAGAGAAGGCTTAAACTGCTACCAGAAAAGGCTTGAAATGGCATTTAAGCTGTTAGAGCAAATCACGGGGTGCTCAAGAAGATGAATAGAGAAGATTTACTAACCTGACGTAGAGAATACTGGGGGATCAGATGGAGATAGATTACTATCCCTGATCCCTTAACTAGAATGAAGGGGGTGAAGGACGCATGGTCTAACTGGGGGCTCTATATATGCCTTATATTGATCAACACCGTTGACTCCAATACACTGTATTCAGTGTATGCAGCGGCCGCTGACAATAGCCTACATAAACAATGATCAAGCGTGTAGACTCCGTCAACACAATGATGTCATTGTCTGCTTGATGAGTTCTATTCCCCACATACGCGTGTAGCAAACGACCAATCCCCGTCGTTCTGTGCTTTCATACAGCAATAGATCAATTCCACACGCAGAAGACCTATCACTTTTGTTTTGAGCAACCAGCTTGTTCGAGCTAGGCTTTTGTTCAGATTCAGTAATCTTAATTAGGGCTTGATCTTGGTAGGGAAACAACGTATTGCCTTGTAAACCAAAGTTTAATGCATGTATTTTTTCCCCCTCAAAACGATCAAAACTAGAGTTGTTTGAAAGGTGAAGTGAGTTGTAGTTTAGCACGATGTGGAGCTGACGAGCGTTGGGTTCCAATTCCAATGACCCCCATCAACAGTGTGATGCAATTTAAGATGGGTGTTGCCCCTGTCGGCGTGCAGTGCGACCTTATATGTTCATTGTTCACACAGGATTTTTCATCGACAAGTTACACGCAGCTGAGCTTCTTTTGTGGACCATCCCCGTCCGGCCGTCCCATGGAAATTTTTGATCCGTTGACATCGAGAGCACCGACAAAGAGCACAGAGCACTGATGAGAGAGAATCCTTCCAGAAACTCGATCTCCTCCCAGACCTCCCAATTCATATTCGCGAATGCGATCTGCTGCTCCTCTGCAGTGTGCTGATCGAGTGCTCCCCCACCTGATGTGCCTTTCATCGATGGCCAAGCAAAGCATTGCCGCCCGGCCGGCCAACCACTTGTCAGTTTGTTCGCATCCATATCCATGGAGCAGCCTTCTCAACCCCCGAATCCCCAATCGCCACCCGGCACGCATCACCAAATCTTTTCTTTTCTTCACCTACAACACTCCACTCAACTCCACTATAAGTAAATCGTAACTCGAGTCGTGATCAAACCCACCCAAGTCACGCTCACACTCAGTCACTCACGCTTGACACGTACTACCGCAGCTCAAAAAATGGCCAAGAACAATGTCGTCGTGCTGCTCCTGCTCTCCGTCCTCACGCTGGCCATCGCGGCCGAAGCCCACCAGCATCCTCAACACGACTCATCACCGACGGCCGCCGCCGCCCAGCACGCCGGGCGTCGCAGCAACAAGGACGACGCCGCCGGCGCCGCGACTGCCCGCTCGACGCCGTCCGGGAGCTCCCCGTGCTCGGCGGCACCGGCGCCTTCCGCTTCGCCCGCGGCTACGCCCTGCTGCGCACGCACTGGCTCGACCTCCGCACCGGCGACGCCACCGTCGAGTACAACGTCTACGTCAAGCACTAGCTAGGTTGCTTGCAGCTGGCCCTGCGTGCGATCGTTCCTGAGCTCGGCAAAGGAGTAAAATAATGGTGACAAGAAAGGATTTTAAGCATGATGCTCCATCAGAGAGTGGGTGTTTGCTCTTTTTTTTTTGGCTAACTTCGTTTAGCCTTTCCTTTTCAGATTATAACAGTATCCACTAGAAGGTTCATCAGCGCTCTTCCTTTTAGAAAAGAAAGTTCACACAAATCTGGACATTTTTTTGTGAACAAATTTGAACAAGATTATGTTGCTATTTTAAAGGAGTATAATAATGATATTGTCAAGAAATGCTTTTAAGCATGATGCTTTCATCGCAGAGTGAGTGTTTGCTTTTTTTTCTTTTTATAATTTCGTCTAGCCTTTCCTTTTCAGATTATGCAACAGTATAACCACTAGAAGGTTCATCAGAGCTCTTCTTTTCAGAAAATGCCGAACGAGATTATGCTGCTATTTGAAAATTTATGGAGGCACTACCTTTTTATAGCCGAGTGTGTGTGCTTGTCAGACCCCACTATTTACTGAAGAGACGAAGTGGAACAAAAATGATATTGTTTGGTATGTCCAGCGCGTGCCATTGGGCAGACACTGAGAAATCCTAACAATGTGTTTCAGACTTTCAGCCCATTTTCTTGTTTCAATTCCAACCAAATACAAAAATAAAGAAAACTCTTCCTTAACCAACATTAATCCGATAGTGTATAGTCCATTCCGATAGTGTATAATCCATTGCTCTACTTCTAATCTCGTATATAAGAATGATAAGATTACAAAGATATAATAATGATGTCTGGTAAGGCTTTTCAAGCGTGATGCTTCATCAGTGTTTGCTTTTTTATTTTCATCAGGCTTTTCTTTTTAGCATATAACAAGCATTATTTGTATCAATAAGAAGGTTCGGAACTCTTCTTTTCAGGAAATGTGGTTCACAAATCTGATGGAGATTATTTCGCTATATGAGAACTGAGGCTGTAGCTTCTACTTCCATCCGTGTGTGGGTGCGCGCGCGCTTTTGTGATCAGCCTCCACTAACGCACGCTTAGACTACTTTTTTCATCAGATAAAGTGGAATAATAAGACAGCCTGTTCAGCGCTGCATTGGGCATTCTATTCCAGATATCCAGGTGGAACAGAATGACGCGGCCTGAACAATTGACTGAATATCAGCGGCCTGGAAATCATTTTGTATGCACGCATCATAACATAAAGGACGAATACCAAATCTTTTTCATGGGCACTCCACTCCGGGGTAGTCAACAAACTGGCACAAGTCAGGGGCGATACCACTCTTGATAATTTGCATTCCATCATCTTAACGTCGTCTAAGTTCTAATTCATGATCGAAAAATATACAGGTTAATGCAGAACAAGGCTGGGATACATGTGAATCTTGATGTGGTTAACTGTTCATAGATCACATAAGGTTGCACGTATGGATCAAAACCCCAATATTCAGATCAGGGAATGTTAGAAATGCTTCGGCTTCCTACTAAAATCGCCATCTCAGGCTTCATGCTGTACATGAATGCTATCGCCGAAGCTTAAAGAATCGAAGTAAACAGGGAATTTGACCGTCAGGTAAGTCAGGGCAAAGTCTGACGGTACTTGTCCCTGCAGGGAAACAGTATAAACTAAAATGAGAAGATGGGAAGATTCTAAGATTACTGAGATCACATAAGGTTGTGGAGTATGATAACAACATAGCAACAGTCTACATTGTGCATGACAATGCTTAAAACCTACCTTGAAAATGATTCATTGTTTTGAATTTGATAACAGATCTTTTAATTCATCTTTGATAGCCTGATGGCAAAACTTGTATTGGTCCTGCATAGCAGAAGATGACATTAGAATACCTATCTCTTAGTGCTTCTGGCAAATCTGTTCTTTTGTTACTTTGGGGGATTACTCCAACAAAAAGATAATATTGTTTGACTAACGCAGGAGAAACCGACCCCAACAATCAAGCAATCCCCAGTAGAACAATTGTTAGCTGCATTTGCCATTGCCAGATGAAAAAACAAAGATGTTCAGCATGAAGTACCTACCTCTAACAATCAAGTACCAAGTATAGTCAAATTTCAACAACCATGTACTCACTAACTCTAGTTCAGCAGAAAAGGTAATAACCACCCTTCTGTGAGCAGTAGAACAAGTGCTTTTTCAGAATCTTTTGGTTAGCAAATACTGGCTGCACTACACTGAAACTATTCTGCACCTGAGGGTTTTGCATCCAAATCCTAGAGACAAAAATAAAGAGACACACCATACCTCTGTTTGGACCATTCCAGGCCGTTGTAACCTAAATCTTTTTACAGTTTCAACCAGATCGACAGCATCCTGTTCCCCAAGTAAAATCAGTTCTATTGCATTATGGATGGTGATATAAGCACCAGTTCTTCCAATGCCAGCACTGCAGAAAGAGAAAATAGTAGTACTAAGTTTTATATAGGGACGGTTGCATAGTAAGCAATGCACTGTTTGAAACTGACCTGCAATGTGCCACTATTGGGTGTTCTTTTGAAATGTGATATAGTCTTTTCAGAATTTGTCGTACAACATTACTGTTGCTCGGTACCCCATGGTCAGGCCACTCACAGTATTCTATGTGGAGAACTGAGTGCACTGAATCTGACTGAAATGTGAACAATCACAGCCATAAGATACTTCAGTACTTGAATTCTTCAGCATAGGAGAGAAACATAAGGTAACAAACATGCAGGGGCATGAACAAAAGAAGAGGGACAATGAGAAACACAAGACAATTCATGGAAGAAGTGAGGTGAAAATTCCTGCTACAGAATTGTCTGATAAACTAACATGTATGATCTTATTAATATGACATCTCACTTGCTAGTACCACGTCATATGCTGGCAACAAATGCTATTGCAGCAAGACTTCACATATGATATGAAAACTTTGCTATGCTAACATCTAGCCAAAGCATATTACAGGTCAATGCCCTAAAAAGCTGAACTGAATCTTTTAACACCAAGTTCCAATATGAACATCAGCTAAAAGCAATATGAACGATGAAAGATACCATTAGTGAGACTATAATAGGGCCTTTTGTGCAAATAAGAAATACTCCAAGTTCATAGCACCTAAGCTGCTACAAACGCCAAACTCAAGTGCTATTTTTATTTGCCTAGTTGATCATGAACAACTCTTCGTTTTAAAATTATACCCTAATGCAAAATATGGAATAGATCCATACTCATACATCCTAACTTACACTTCACCTGGAACTAGAAAACAACATAAATACAATACGCATTTGTATATATTTACCTCATCCCTTTGCACCTTAACAACACGCAGCACTAACTGATCATCACTTCTGGTGGTCTCCACGATCTTAATGTTAAATTTTCCAAAAACTCCCTGTCCCTTGCTCAATGGAAGATATTCATCGCACTGCCATTGTTTTCAATGTGAATATAATTTAGCAACTATAATTTCAAAGGAAATAGCCAACAAATTCAAGTTGTATCTAAGCATTAGCACCTTATAACCATCAAATTTGGTGAGCATAACAATCACAGGACAGTGATTCTCATATACCATCTGCCAAAAATCTTCAATTGTACTGGCTAGCGGGCCCTGAGTGGAAATAAACTTCGTTTGATTTCTGCCACCAGTCTGCAAATTTATATGACATAAGCTAGATGACGATTGGAGTCGTTGAAAAGAAAAGGAAACATAGAGACAACGAAATGCAAGGAAATATGGCGATTCTACCTTTATAAAGCTGGCATTGATGTAATCATTGCCTGTTGGAGACTGTAGTCGTACCCTGCTTTCATCAACTAAAGAAAAGAAGTTAAACAAAAATTAGTAATTCCATTTGAGGTCTTCCTGTTTACACCTGCAAGTGTATACAAGTTCATGATGCTCACATGGCAAGACATCAGTGTAGCGATTTCTTCCTCTATTAACAGTTTCCCGAGCTGACTTTTGTAACGACGAAGACACTGTTCTTATATCCTGCAAAAGATTGCATATATCAGAGGTCATTTGGATTGGTTCAAAGAAGTGTTTCTTATGGAACCTATGACCTGACTTACAAAGTTTATTAAAAAAACTAATTCTTGCTTTCATAGTTTGGCGAAATGAAAGAAACATGGGGCTCAAGTGTGTGCGTTCTTGGTATATTAGACATAACAAAGCAATCGCTTCTTTCCCTAAGATTGAAAATAAATATGAACATCATGAAATTCCATGTCATGGAATTATTACAGTCAATTCACTCACAGCAGCTAATTCACGCAGCAATTTCAGTTGTAGGTTACATTTCCCTATAACTCTAGTAGATAAACACCATTGTAGGCTACATCAATTTCAGTCAATACAATGAGAACTATGCAACGAGATGTCTTGAAAAGATAAGTTAAGGAAACAGGAATGGATGGCTCAGTGAAGAGGTGAGAAGTGTATATTTACATTAAGTTTTTAGAAATTTGGCCAGAGTGCTAGTCAGGCTGGAGCAGTGTTGTAGAAATAGCAGCGTGAAGTCTCCTGGACTTGGAGTTGCTAAGATGTACCCAATACATTTAGGAAAAATAGTTGTCAATCCCCCTCAAGACAAAAGGCACTGAAATGATGAGGGGAATAATGATGACATATCATGGATACACCAATAAGTCACCCTGAAGCTTCGCTTCAAAGCAAAGCCGCACTAGCACTAACACATGCACAAGGCGCAAGATCAGGCAGCTCTAATCACTACGCAGAGCCGAAGGCGACCCTCATTCATCCTTTTGACAACTCAATGAACACACGAACTTTAGCCCCAGAATGCAAAGCCATTATCAAGCCAAGTGTGTAATTCAAAATTGCTCGTGCTCATTTTTGCGTGTGGAAACAAAGACGGAGTCAGAGGTACGAGTCGTCCACGACAGGAGCACGAGAAAAATCGGCGCATAATTATCATCGCAACCACGGCGGGCGGGGAAGGGGCGGACGAGCAAGGAGCTTGGTTGGGTTGGGTACCGGGAGGCTGTAGAACTCCTTGGTGAGCGCGGCGGGCTTGGCGAGCTTCTTCTCGAGCGCCTTGAGCGCCTTCTTGCAGCGCTTGGCCTCGTCGCTCGAGAGCACCCGCGGCGGCGGGTTCGCCTTCGTGTCGAGCGGGTCGAACCCCACACGGCAAAATTTGCCACCGGACACCGTTAAAAGGTGTCGTTTGCTCCTAGCCACTAAAAAATCATGCCTTGGCCACGAGACACTATAAAACCGTGTATATTGGCTGTGAGACATCATACACCATATTTTAATCAATTTAATTGGAAACTGATCAGGAATGACAAGTTTACCCTTCTTCCCTCCGACAGAACGTTCGCACACGGCCTTATCTTCACGCTCCCGCGAACCCAGGCGAGCGGCGGCGCCTTTGCCCTCCCAGCAACGACCCGCCCCGGGCCTCGACCCTTCCTGCAGGGTAGGGAGCACCAGCAGCAGAGCCACTGACGCGGCGGAGGCGGCGGCAGCGGCCCACCCGCCGCCGAGGATCGGGCGCACGCCGTCGGCGATCTCGGCGTTTGCCGCAGACAGGTACGCCTTGGAGTGGTGCGAGAGGCGCACCAGGTCCGGCATGAGCGTCTCCTGCAGCCGCGCCGGGAGGCCCCGGAACTCGGAGATGAGGTCTCCCGTCCCCTCCGCCTCCTCGGCGAACACCACCTCCGTCCCTGCCGCCGCCTCCTCCTCCTCCTTGCTCACGACGGTCGCGTTCGCCTTCGCGCCGGCGACCACCGGCGCTTTCTTGCCGGATTTGGCCGGCTTGGCGCCGCATCCGCGGTCGAATTGGTCGGCTTCTTGGCCTTCCCCGACGCCGCGGTCTCGGGCTTCGTTGTCTTCGCCGGCTTCCCCGCCTTGGCGCCGGCCTTCGCAGCCTGGGCAGGCTTGGCCGAATCGTCGCCCTTGACCTTGGCAGGCTTGGTCGAGTCGGCGCCCTTGGTCTGCCCTTGGTCTTCGCGGCGGCGTCCGGCTTCAGGACCTTGGCCTTATCCGCCTTGGGGACCTTGGCAATGCAGCTAGGCGGGCCTCTGCGGCTCTGCCAGGCCTGGTCGCCGGCGAGAGGCGCCATCAGGAGGCAGGGAGGGACTAGCTCCGGTCGGGGAAGAGCACGGGGAGGGCGGCGCCGCCGCTGGAGGAACGGAGCAGCGAGCGGATAAGGGCCGCGCGCGGCTGATTGTGGGCACGGGAGAGGTAATCTGAATGGGCAAGGGCAACTTTGTCTTTCCCGGTTGCTCTTCAATTAAACTTAGTAAAATATTGCCATGAGTGTCTTACAACATATACACATGCTTTTCTAATGTCCCTCAGCAAAGACACAGAATTTTAGTGGTCTGGAGCAACAACCAACTTTTAACGGTGTCCGGTGGCAAATTTTGCCATGGGGAAATGGCGGACGCGGTGGCCGGGGACGGCGAGTCGGCGACGGAGACGGGGATTTTTTTTTTTTTTTGATACTTGGAGACGGGGAATTGGAAGTCTGGAACCCGCTGGCTGGATTCGTACCGGCAATGGTGGACCCGGGGTACGGTGGCTGGGCTGGGCTGGGCTTTTGTTAAGGCCGTGCAATGCAATCCATGAATCAATGCCACGGGCCCATCTGCCATCAACGGCTGTGATGAGCTCGTGATTGCATTGATTGATTGATGTTACTCGGAAGGGCCGCGTTGTTTGCATGGAAATTAAAGGCTGTAAAAAAAATTCAATCTCTATTTACACGTGGCCAAATGGCGCCTACTAGAATGTTACGTATTTGCCGTGACGACACGCAAAAAGACCGTGTTGTAACAAGTGTGAAAAGTTTTCGATGCATAACATATATGGGCCGGAACGTTTGAAATGTTTAAAAGAAGACGTTGAAATGGAACTACGGCCGCGTGGTAAAACCGTGTGTATATAAGATAGTATGTTTCATGGTTTTAATAAGTTGTGACGACCATCGTGACAAAAGGATGAAACCGTGTCCTAATATCCAAGCCGCCCATCTATCGTCGTTTTCTTTGTTTGAATCAAACGTCCGAGTGTTATTCGGTAGACATCTACTGCAATTTGCATATGATGGGAGAAGAGCATATAAAACCTCGTGGAGAAAGTCAGAAGACATCCAACATGCTATCAAGTTGGTGTTGAGGGAAAAAAGGAGAGGGAAAAAATTTGAAATGGTAATACGAGGAAATTATACGATTTACTTCCTCCGTTCCATAAAAACTGTAATTTTAGATTTTCTTAGACAAATTAGTGGTAGAGAGAAGAGTTCATAATACACTTGCTAGTTAGATAATTCGTATGGTCAATGCAGAAAAACACCAACTGACATTACTTCGAATAAACAGCTTCCCAATGGCAACTGACAATGCCCATATTTGTTTCCAACTTGCATTTTTCTCGCGACGAGGGCACTGTAGATCTTGAAATGCTTTGCAGAGAGAGGGCAAACACGGGAAATGATAGCGTCGTTTTGTGTTGTTTATGACAAGGGCTTGGTCCATGTTTTGGTACCTGTTAAGTATACATGACACATGCTATATGAAGTCTTGCCAATTATTAAAAGTTAGGAGTTGGGGTGCAACTAGCTAAATTTTTATGTTGACCAATAACGTGCTCGATATTGTTGTCAAATTTCTGGAGTATGTCACGTTATTTCAACCTAGAATGCATGACATGGATGAACCGCGTCCATTTGGAAGATCTCTAGCGTACATGTGCCCCTACAAGCAAGCCAAGACGCCTTCGACGCTTACTTGGTTTTGAATCAAACATAGTTATAGATAATGTTAATATAGTTTGTTCACGTCTATTGGAATTTGCGAAATGTGAAATAATAAGAAAGACAAAGCCTGAAGTCTAAAGCCCCATATAATAAAGATAGAGAAAATCTCGTAGAGCAAAAGTCAAAAGGGCGCCCACTAAAGCCCAAATGGCAAACTGACCATGCGCTCCAAGTGGTTGGGCCGGGCTTATGCCGATCCGACAGGAGACAATCCAGCTTTGATGGGCTTATTTTAAGCACTCAGGTCGGCCTGTAATCATCCTTTCTCTTTTCCCTCTGTCTCTCTTAAATCAAGTTTGCACGAGATGAAAACACACAAAGATCCTAGAATAGTAGAATAGCAGCAAGAAAAATCTGCTTAAATCACAGGGGAGGATCAGATGCTTATTGTGCGAATTAGATCTGAAACAATTCAGAATCCCTTTGATTCATATCCGGGATAGACGTACATGGACACTCGTACAGATTTCTTGGATCAAGCTCACGTATTGACATTGGTGCAGAAAGACTATACAGGTGAATATACAAGGCACAATACTGGGCATAGTTCCTAAGGGTGGTACAGAACCGATGTATCAAATAAACCATTGTTCAGAGCCTATGCCCCATATATTATTATCCGCTGCGAGGAAACAAGAAGAAATGTGAGGTTCTAGATGCAAGAAAGTATATGCTTCTAACAAATAAATCATATGCAGGTGATATTTTAAACATGTAAGTTACCTCGAAAGGAATTCAGTGTTTGGAATTATTGGAATTTCGCTACCAGCTCTTTCAGTTCATCCACAACTGCAGAGTAGCAAAACATGTATTGCCACTGCAAAGCAGAACAAGATGACCTTTTTTAGAAAAGGGAACGAGATGACCTTAGAGAGCTAATGGTTAAACGGTAGTGTTTTTGGCTATTTTACTTATTTGTATCACTCTTATACTCTGTTTAATTAACGCTGCACAACATACTATGACAAAAACACCTCTACTAATCAGTAGTAAGGATTTCCCAGCCTACACCCGTGCAAGCAATTCTTTACACTTATCATTTTAAAAGTGCATTGATATGGTATGGTCTTGTAACTGATCTAAAAACGTAATCAAAGAAAGAGTCAACTGCACGGCTGTACCTCTCGTGAAACCATTCCTACTCGCTGGCTCCTAAATTTCTGACGGTATTAATAAGTTCCAGAGCAGCCCATTCACCATGTAAAATCCTCTCTACCGTATTCAGGACAGTGATACAAGTACCAGTTCTTCCTATGCCGGCACTGCAGGAACACAATGACAGTAGTGACTAGTGAGTATGAGACTTACGAGCACGGGAAAGGGTGTCATTTGATTCGAACCTGCAGTGCACAACCATTGGATGCTCTCTTGGAATGTGATGCAATCTGTTGATGATCTGACGAATAGGAGAACTGTCATCAGGCACGCCATGGTCGGGCCAATCAGGGTACTGAATGTGGAGAACAGAGTGCACTCTATCTGACTGCATGCACAGTACAGAAGTATCAGTCAGGAGACACTTCAGTCACACATTACTTCAGCTCAGTATGAAGTTAAAACTGGTACACCCTTATGGTCAAGAGATTCTACAAAATGTCCACTAGGCCAATGGCTCCAAGAACAAGGAATTCTTGGAAATAAAATTTATATGCTATGAATATGACAGAATACATGAATCAAGAGTCACTTGCAGTCTATGATATTATTCAACTAGAGCAAGTTGTTCTGAACAACAAAGCAAGACATGCATCAACTCAAATTCTTATCAATAATGGAACTCAGAGCATAGGAGGGAAAGTCGATTTATGGATGGAATCAAATACGCAGTATTCACAGAAAATACTTCGTTTATTGGGAAATGATCAATATACTTGTAGTGTTGAATTGGGATTCACTAAGATAGAAACTAAGAATCAATATACTTATCATATTTTACCTTACAATGTTGCACCTCCAAACCACGCAACACTAGATGACCAGCTTGTTTTGTCTTCATGATCTTAACATTGTATTTTCCATAATCGCCTTGTCCCTTATTCAGAGGGAGATACTCGTCACACTGCAATTATTTTAAATATAACTATTAGATAGCCTTAGAAAATAAAGTAATGGTTTAGGCTACAATGCAACAAAACTTAAAAAGCTAAAAGTTTATATCTTTTAGCTAAAAAAGCATAAAGATGAAATATGCATTTCTGCCAAATTTATTCTAGTGAAATGCATAGATGAAAAACATGGAAGCAGGCTGCAAATATTATGTAGTCATTTTGCTGAATTGCTGCATCATTTCAATAAATAACCACAGCTTCCTTAAAACTGTAAATGGTGATATTTTCCTTTTGTTTCTGAAGAAACATCATCAAGCATCTGCACCTTGCCAACAATTACAGGGACAACCATAACAATCACAGGGCAGCAGTTCTCATAAATCATCTGCCAGAAATCTTCAAATGTATTGGGTAGTGGAGCTTGGGTGCAAATGAACTTCGTTTGATCTCTGCCATCGGTCTGCACACTTTATATAACCCATCAGAGGTAAAGAAGTTTTGAAAAACAGGCAAAACAGTGAAAGTTATACTGGGGAATACATCATTTTGACCTTTACAAGGCTTGCATTGATGTAGTCATTACTTGAGGTCTGGCTGATTATTGATGACTGTAGTCGTACCCTGTTTTCATCAACTGAAAAAAAGAAGTCCAAGTTAAATAAATCATCATATATCCAAATGGACATCTTGGTGGGCAGGCCGGCCTATACAAGAGAATGGTACTCACATGGCAAGACATCCTTGTGGCGGTTTCTGTCCTCATAATTAGCGGCATCCCGAGCAATAGTAAACAGTTCAGTGTTCTGGAGCACATCCTTTCTCGCCTAGAAACAAGTCATAAGGCACTATGAGATATTTCTAGAACAGCCTAAACAAACTACTGAGCATGCTTGAAGCACTGGAACTAAAGGATCAATGCAATTGTGCAAATGCGTAATGATTCGATAGGAAGCAGAGCAGACCTGAAACAACAGAGGATTAGTGGAGAGAGAGATACAAGATCAGAGTGCGTGCACGTACGTACCGGGAGGCTCTTGTACTCGTGCGAGATCGCGTCGGGCTGCCGGAGCTTATTTTCCAGCAGCTCCAGCGCCTTCTTGCAGCGCCTCACCTGGGCCCTCGTCAGCGCCAGCGGCGGCAGCTTAGCGTCAGGCTCGAGCGGGTCGAACCCCGGCTGCGGCGGCCCGACCCAGGACGGCGAGTTCCCCATGGCGGCGGCGGCGGCGGCGCTTGGAAGCGCGCTGGACAGTCAGCGATCGAGGAAGCAGAGTGGAGGAGCCGGCCGGTCCGTCAGTGGCGGACAGAGAAACTATATATTGAGTCATTTCAGCACACATTGTTCATGTCGGTTTATATTGCTTTAATTCCATTGTTTCAAATCAAACTTACTGGGTTAAATAAACTAATTCGCAAAAGGTTGTCTCTTGAGCGAACGAATTAGAAATCACAAGGAACAAAATCACAAGACTACCCGAAAAAAAAGAACTTAAGGCAACAGGAACTAATCGTAGATCTGTTGGTAGGGTTTCTTGTTGTGAAATCTGTACATCTGGGTTTGAGTCGGCTTAGCGTGGGTGTCACATTTTTCTGGACTTATTTTAGAATTTAACCGGCATTATTCTTTCAATGATAGGTGGCGTCCCTGTCGGCAGCGAGACATATGTGGTGACCTCGTGAATCGTCCATGTGCGTGGCATGTAAGTGTATGTGCATGTAGTTGTCTTTGTCAAAACAATCATATGACATATTTCTCCTAATGTTTATGCTTATTTTTATTCATATATGCATGTGAACTTAAGAAAAGAAAAGTGTTGTCAAGAATGTTGTAAAATAAGGTAAATAGACGGCAACACACAAGGTTGGTTTAGAGATTCTGGAAAATTACACATTTTAAGACTATTTTCCTCACCAAAGATTGAAACTAACATGCTATGCCGCCTCATGATTTGTGGTAGTTAACAATCCACCAGTCAGGTTGGTGTTGAGCAGATCTTCTAGCCACATCATCTAGTGCTTATCTACTTGCATCACTAGGAGAATACCATGCACATATTACACTACAAGGAAATCTTGATTTGTAGCATTTGTTAAATTCGGTAGACATTTTTATAGAAACTTGAAATACTTCCACATCTTAGACTTCAGTTGATGTACATAGATTGAATAATGTGCACGGATTTCAAGAAACATCATATCAATGTATCTTCGATGCAAGGAGATTTGAGAATCCAAACCATTGTCCCAATAAATGATGGCATATCATGGAATTGAGATGGATATTTCGGATATGAATAGACATTTCAGGAAATATATTTGCAAAATCAATTGCATATCACAATAAATGATGAGATATCCTGCAAGCCACTAAATATATAAATATCTATCTTTCACTCTATCTAATCCTAAGATTCCCTAGCATTAATAATCCTCATGCACATATAGGTGCTATAATTTCTATCCTATATAAAGATAGCACATATGTGCACTTGGTTCTAAATCATACGGAAATTTGTTTTTTATTCGATTCAAGTTTATCACCTCCTATGAAACTAGCAGCAACGATGTTTCATCAGAAACATGTAATTGCCATCTTGCTGATGTTTGCAGTAAGTTCTCCCTACCTCGTGAGCGGTAGGTTTAGGCCACATCAATATTGTGGAGAGGAGAAGAGAAAGATCTTTAATGAATGTAAAGATGTCCTTAAGAGGGAGGGATCTCCGCCAGTCGATCTTACACCAAAAGATAGCCCCTGTTGTGAGGCAGTGAGAGAAGGGAGTCTTAAGATGGATTGTATCAAGTTGCTAATGAATTTAGAAGACAAGATGATCTATGATACTGATAAGATCGTATCCCTTCAGTCAATTTGTGAACTGCCTCATGCTCCTGGTGCGAAATAGGTAAATAATTTCCGATTCCTACTTTTATATTAAATTCCTAAGATGGAAATGTTTGTTAGACTAATAATTTATTTTCTACTAGGTTACAACATGAGACAATCGTGGCAACATCTAATGGACAACATGGAAGTAAAAAAGGGTTTCAAGGAAGAATTATATGTGTGTTAGTGAATAAAATATAATCGGTCAAAGCATTATCCTTGTTACAACATGTATCTTGCATATTAAAGAGAGTGACATGACTAAGATTTCCAGAGCAATTCATCTTGTGTACATACATGCATCTTCGTTTCAACATTATCGGTGACTAATTTTTGCTTCTTGCACACTTTTTGTGCATAGACCTAAATTTCGATGAATCTCTATCTATTTTTAAAACTAGAACCATTTCTGCAGTATGTTTACTTTTATTCGTCATGTGCCATTGACATATGGGCCTTCGAGGCTCTTGGAAATCTATCTATAGTACCGTACATCTGCACTTGCCCCATTTTTTCGTCTCCGTTTTCTTGCCCAAAATTATGGGCAGAAAGACACTTGCACAGATATGGCTGCCTTCCATCATTGCATTGCTTTGTGCTCTTATGCTGGAAAAGGAAAGGATAAGCTGCTCACCAAGTAGAAAAGGAGGCTGCTCACCTTGTAAGCGTGCTGCTGCCCGCTGCGCCATGCGCCCATGCCATCTCTACCATCACAAAAATAATTAATGTAGCCTCATCAATCTACATTTGAATTATCCTCCACTTTATTATAAAAATTAATTTATTATTACCCCATCATCATCTAAATGACCCACCTATGTCACTATAAGAAATAATAAAAAAAGCAACCCTCTAAATTTGAAAATAATCACCCACCTCTGTCATCATTAAAAATAAATGAAACTAACCTCTGTATAGTATTGTGCATCCAGATTACTTTGTTAATATAAAAATTTCCCCAAATTATTCCTATGTACAATTGTAAATTATGTATCCACGTTTATCGTCATTTATAATATAGAAAACTCAATCAAAGGTATATGAATGATATGTTCTACCATGTAAATCACATATACATGTATGCAAGAAGCAGTAATTGTTGCAATTTCCTGGTAAAGAACTATAGCCCGTGCTAATGTGATAACCCAACACATGTTGAAGACACATGAAAGTATGACGTAATCAGAAAACTAAACTCTATCGCAACTGAATAGATATAATAAAGTTTATGTATCAATATCTGTCATAATCTTAGCTGATGAGAGAGAGTAAAGGAAAATCATTTTTCATGATATTTAATATTTATGTCCTATGATTAGGAGCCCGTGCAGTAGCACGGGTTGATAGACTAGTATGTAAAAATTGGAATCACACTAGTAGAGATGGGATTTTCCAACATCTACATTTGTCCCGGATAAATTTTGACCCAAGACTAATGTCAATTTTAATCCTGGTGTATTTTCTAGGGAGGCAGAAGCCCTTTAGTCTCGGTTGGTAACACTACATGGGACTAAAAGTACTCCATGGTTTAATTTAAAAAGAAAGCACCCACTCTGTAGGTGGGATGGTATAAAAGCATCTCCAAAAGACTATCTAAAATATACACTCTAAATCATCATTTTGAGAGTCATTTGAGTAAAAATTATTTTCTATATCTTTATATTTTCCAACAATTTGTCTATATCTTGTCCCCAGTCTAGAGAGTCATCTCGCTCTCCATCTTTGGCTAGCAAAAAATCTTAAATAGAAGATATCTATATTTGGATATCCAATTGAACAGATTGTTCGAGTGTGTTGTTTCACCAAAATCTCTATTTTTGTAAGTACTTAGAAAAGATATAAAGAGTCTCCTAAAGATGCTCTAAAGGGTGCTATGCGTGAGGCGATAGGTCCCGGGTTTGAGTCCTATGCACTGCACACGTGTATTTCCACGCTAAAACCTGTGTGACTTGTGATGGGTGCGCCCAGGTAAGATTTTTTTTAATATTTTGGAAAAACAACTTTTAGTCCCGGTTTTGGAACAATGAATAAAGGAGTGACCCTATAGTTCCCGATTCCTAGTCCTTGTTGGAAAACCAAGACTATAGACCGTTACTGACCGGGACTAGGTGTTTCTCTATGTCATGCTTAGAGTACCTTTAACGATAGCACAAGCCAGAAGGATAGGTAAACACATTGTCCAAAGACGACAGGGAGGAACATTTAGGAACGGAGGAATTATTTTTTTTCTTATTTTTGGTATTATTAGGATCCCGGCCATCTATATAAGGATCGAGTAGACAACTCTAGTTCACGTGATGTATGAAACAAAAAGTTCCAAACCAATTACGAATAATGCTCATGCTTGCTTTGAACTCAGGATTTTTTTTGGGCAAGTAACTTAATTCCAGAATGAATATTGCACGATGCAAATAAGATTGGAGCAATCTTCACATGGGAGAAAATTCACAACCAATCCAGCTTGTATATAGGTTTATAGAAAGATTAGGAGTTCACAACCACTCAAGCTCACGTTTTTTTTGGAAAAGGGATACTTTACTCAAGCTCACGTTTATTTTCCAAATACAGAAAAAGATACAAGTAAACAATAATGCTGGGACTTGTGCGGAAACAGGAGCTCTGTTACAGCAATCCATCTCATGTGACTGACATTTCTCTTCCCTACAAGGAAACGACATGAAATAAGAACTGTAAGGTTTCAATATTGATGCAAGCAAGAATGTGTTTGTAATTAATATGTAACAGAGATGTTATGTGCAGGATTGCAAACCTTTTTTGCACGAAAGGTACCTCAAAAGGAATTCAGTATCCTGAATTCAATATCAGGTCATTCAGTTCGTCCACAACAGCAGCATAGCAAAATTTGTACTGTACCTACAATGCAGAAAAAGGATCCCCTTAATTAGACAGCCAATTGATCAAGTACCACGTCTGGCAAATGTCTACCATTGCTAGTATAATTACATGTTCTGCACTCTGCTCTTCATCAAGGAACTAAATAGAAGGGAAGGCGAACATTCAGCTATACCTCTTTTTCAACCATTCCGACACGCTGGTTTCTGAATTTTTTGACAGTCTCAACAAGTTCCAGAGCAGACCATTCACCATCCAAAATCCTCTCAATTGTATTCAGGATGGTGATGGTAGAACCAGTTCTTCCGATGCCCGCACTGTGAAACAACAACAGTATTGAGTTTGAGTATAAGAAAGGCTGTTGGGAAGGCAGCTCCACAGTACTCCTGCAATGGCACTATTTTGGTTCAAACCTGCAATGTGCAACTATGGGGTGCCCTTTAGGAATGTGATATAGTCTGTTTATAATTTGTCGAACTGCAGTACTCCTCTTTGGTGCTTCCTTGTCAGGCCAGTGAGTGTACCGAATGTAGAGAAGAGTGTGTACTCTATCTGACTGCTCGCATCATGTAGAATTATATATCAGTTGGAAATACTTAAGTCCTACAGGTCTTCATCGCAGTAGTTCAATTAGTACTGTTATAATATTATTTTAGAGAGGATAATATACATGAAAGGGAAACAAAAGGAGCTATTGTTCCAAGATATAGAAACCAAAATGCAGGATATAGCCTTTCCTTCTAATTAAAAAGTGCTAAGGCATGTTTGCAAAAAAAAAGATGACCTGAAAAAATGTTTATTTCACTATGACGAAAAACAAGAAGCACATAGAAGCCTTTACATATTTACCTCAATATGCTGTATCTTCATGCTACATAATACTAGCTCACCATGATATCTAGGTTCCGTAATCTTAATGTTAAATTTTCCATAATCTCCTTGTCTGTTGTTCTCTGGAAGATACTCATCAGCCTGCCATTATTTTTTAAGAGTAAATTATTTAATAGTCATAGATCGACCATCAAGCAAAACCTAAAGACATCAAATTTACTTATGAATAATTCTGAATTTGTATTGCTAGAATCCAGGCATATTCATGTATCGTGTCAACAGCAAAATGTATATCTCAAAGTCAAAGATGTTTGGATAAAAAAACACTGGGGCTGTGATTGTGAGTATATCAAATGAAATAGTCTACTTCATTCTGCTATACTGCAAATCATATATTCAGTAAAGAGAACAATGCAACTTGCTTGAGACAGCAGCCTTTTTCAGCTTTTTTTTTAGAGCAAGCAGAGGCATTCTTTAAAACAAAGTTGCATATTAAGCATCAAAAGTTTAAATAGACAATAAAAGGATCGTGGTTCATGACACAGATCTGTGAAATGCGCCATTGATAAGAATGAAATAATAACACAATGCAACATACGGGATGTGAAAGTGTTGTGATTGGCAACGTAGTAGAATTATGGCTCAACTGAGAGTGTTTCTCCATGCATTGAAAAATAACTAGCGCTGAACATTTTTCTCACCATTTCATCCTGAATGGGAGTGACCATAACAATCGCAGGACAAGAATTCTCATAAACCATTTGCCAGAAGTCTTCAAATGTATTGCGTAGTACGTGGAGCCTGACAGGCAATGAACCTTGTTTTTTTATCGTCGTCGCCACTCGTTTTTTTATTGTTGTCGCCACTCGTTTTTTTATTGTCATTGCCACTGACCTGCAAAATTGCCAAGTTTTTATGCATGATGTACATGTAGTCATGTACACACGCAGTTAGGATTAAAGTCACCGGAATGAGTCATTTTTACCTCTACGAAGCTTGCGTTGATGTAGTCATTGCTCGACTGTATGCGTACTCGGTTTTTATCAACTGAAGCAAAGATGCCCATGTTCATTCAAATGCACATATATGTATATATATCTAATATCTTGGTAGCTAAACAAGACAGCTTGTGCAAGAATATGATATATACTCACATGGCAAGACATTATATATGGTGGCGGTTTCTTACGTAATTCTCGTGATCACGAGCAACAGTAAACAATTTCTTGTCCTTGTTCACATCCTCTCGTTTCTAAAACATGGAAAACGTCATATATTAAGTGTAACAAAAATGAGGAACCTGGCTGTCGAGATTTATATATATCACTAAGAACGAAAGACTGGAGATAAAATTAAATCTTTTGAAATGTTACCGGAAGGGATTCAAACTCTTTCTCAACCACTTGCCGCTGCTGGAGCTTCCTCTGGAACACCTGGAGCGCGATCCTGCAGCGCCACACCTCCTCCTCCGTGAGCGCCTTCCGCGGCGGGTCGGCGTACGGGTCGAGGGGGTCGAACGTCCTCGTCGCCGGCGGGACCGAGCTCGAGGAAACCGCGGCCGCCACCGTGGGAAGCCGAGGAGGGCTGCGCCCCTTCCCCTCCTAGGTGGACCCCGACCACGGCTCTTCGTGGCGGCGGATCGTCGCCGCCGGCGACGCGCCAGCAGGGCGAGTCGTCGTTTCCTCGAGCAGCGGTGGCGGAGTGACGACGACGGCGCCGCTCGTTGCCGCAGCAGGCTTGTTAGCCGGGGAGGCGGAGTCGTGGCGAGGGTTCCTCGGAGCCGCACCGGAGGTGGCGGCGCCGCGACGTTTCCACTGGTCGTCTGGGGTCGAGGTCGGGGTCGCCATGGCGATGCGGTCGTGGTGTTGGAAGAGGAGGGAGGCGGCGGCGCTGCGAGCTTGGAAAGGTTGCTTGCTGCTGCTGCGATGGTGGAAGCTGGAGCGACGAAGTGGGGGTATTTATAGGATCGGATCTAGAAACGTGGATCGGACGCGGGCGGGACGCGGCTGTTGGTTTGACTGGAGGCCAGCACAGGTGACGATTTCCGGTCAGCTGGTGAAGCAGTGTCTTATTTAATTTTTCTCAAAAAAACAGTCTTATTTAAATGGTTTCAGTATAATATCTGGGTGTCTTGATGCTTTTTGTCATTTCTTTTCGTCATAGAATTAGTGTATTAGTTGGACCTAAACTTGTGTTGTGTGCCACAACCACAACAATGTCACTCCTACGATGTGCCCAACGGCCAACACTAGATAGAAACTCCAAACTCCAAGTGCAATATAAATAAGTAACATTTTACCATACAACGGGTAAGTGAAATAAGCATTTGGTAATTCCTACCAGTGCTGCCCTCGGTTCCCGGCGCGCAGAAAATGGGCGGAGCGCATGGAGCGACCGCAAAAGGATAAGGCACTCATCAGTTACCCGTGTTTCAACTCCATCAACACCAAATTCTGCTACTACGACAAAAACAGCTAGCATTAGCGAAATAGATTAAGAAATTTTATAATTCCACTACTAAAAAACTCTGAGTTCATCTATGACATTAGTATCAGACGTACATAAATTGGCTCGGTACTATAATACTAGAATTAGTATAGGATCCAGGCTTGAGAGCCCACGAAGACTATTTAGTATTGGGTCAAAACACCACCCGGTACTAAAGGACGACATTTAGTAACGGAAGTAGTGTTACCAGGTACGTTAATATTTTTTTTCTTTATTTTGTGGATGCAAAAGTATTTAGTCCTGGTCGGTGTTACCAGTCGAAAGTAATTTTGACCATTTAGTACCGGTTAGATAATCTGGTACTAAATAGTCTTGCATTTAGTATCACCTAAGTGGTACCAGTCGGGTACTAAGGGTGTTTCATGTAGTTTTGTATCTCTACAATCAATTGTAGTAAATGCTTGATCTTGGAAATTTATTAGCTTATTTTTCACTCAAATGAACGCTGCAAAAAACATGTTTTTGACTAATGATACAATAATGATGCATGAGTAAACATATAAAAATTGGAACATATCAAAATGCCTTGGTTTAATTGAAGTGCCGTTGTAATTCCAGAAGAAGCCTAGCTAGCTTGCCAAGCAAATTTTGAATATCGTGGATAGTTAATAAGTGGCCAACCTTAACAAACCGTGTCATTCTCCATGCTACTTTTAAAATGACCTGGCCATTAATCTCAACCACTACACTACCACCATGCTTTCAAACAACAAAATGAGGCATGTACTAACAAATTTTGCGATCACACGGAAATTTTAAAGACAACAAGGTTGAATTATATGTTTGTGCGTGTAGAGACTCCGTGGAAAAGCCTAAGTAATGGTAACATGTCACCATCACTTGCAACTTGCTTATATAAAAAAACATACAGGTCATAGGTTATTCCATCCGAACAGGCCGGTATCACACATGGAGTTTGACCTGTTGTGTGGTACACTCACTTCCATCCTTGCATTCCTTTCTACTCCCTCCGTCCCGTGAAGAATGCAATCCTCACTTTCCGAGAAGTCAAACCATTTCAATTTTGACCAAGTTTATACAAAATAGTACTAATATTTATGTCTTCAAATCGATTTAGTATGAAAATATAATCTGTGATTAATTTAATGGTGCTTTGCATTTGGCCAA